>JASAMX010001171.1:0-11903 GCA_030248175.1 Microlaimidae sp. YZB2_3 | reverse complement strand
TGGAAATAAATATTATTTTATTTAAGCAGTAAACTATTCGGAATTTTAATAGCTTTTAAGTTTTTTTTTTTTAATTTTTATCTTGATTTGTAGGTTTCGCTTAGGCATAGGAAAAATAATGTTTTTTTGTCTTAAATTTTTTCTGCAAAATTTTTTAACATAAAACATCTTTGATATTTATCTTAACAAATGTTTCAATTTAAAAACCAAAAACGGTGAATCTTAATCCTTAACCAAACCCTATATTCACATGAAAAATCCTTTATCAAACAAATCAAAGCACGAATCTTAACCATGTTTTTGCACCAGACTGGAAGTTTGTCAATAACTGAAAGTTAATCAGTTTCTCAAAATTAATTAATTATATTCCATTTTAAGTTTGGTAATTTTACGGTTTAAAACTTAATTTAATGTTTTTATAGTGTAATGCAGTTAAAAATTATTAATTTCTAAAAAATTACACGTAAAAATAACTAAATTGATTCGAAAAACATTTAAATTGGTTCATTTTACCATGTGATCGTAATCGGGCGAACGGATGGTTCTGCCTTGGTAATACGTATCGCGGTTTGTACGTGGCTGGAATAAATGATGATGATGATGATGATGATTTTGTTCGAGATTCTGTTAATTCCGCCTAACCTGCACATCAATATATAATCTGCAAAAATTTGAGGTGGAGTCGGAGTCGGAGTCTGTGGAATTTAGTGTTTGCCTTTTAAGCCTGTAAATTTTCAGTCGCGCCGCGCCTACCGTAAAACACGGTGTTTTCGCTTATCGCACATTGAGGCACAATATTGGCATGAAAAATTACGTAAATTTTTAAATTGATTTTGAATAATAAAATTATTATACACAATTAAAACATTAAATAAAAATAATAAATTGTAAAAAAACACTTGGTGAGACGGGGGAGAAAATTTAAAGCGTTAAATTTCCTGAAACTACGCCTCCTTAATGGCTAACGGTAACTCCCATGGACCATTGACCAACATGGACCTAGTCCATGAGGGTAACGGGAACTTAGATCCTGGAGTCCTTAGATCCTTACCTTTAAAGGTCTATTCATACTTATGACAAAACGTCCTTTGGACAAAGTCCAAAGGACAAACCAAAACGTCCTTTGGACAAGCCAAAACGTCCTTTGGACTTTGTCCTTTGGACGAAGTATGAACGCTACTCAGAATTTGTCCTTTGGACAAAGTCCAAAGGACAAAATCCAAAGGGAAAAGTCCAAAGGGAAAAGTCCTTTGGAATTTGTCCTTTGGACAAAATCCAAAGGGAAAAGTCCAAAGGACAAAAGAAGTATGAATACGTTGTCCGTGGGATTTTGTCTGGTGGACTTTTCCCTTTGGACTTTTCCCTTTGGACTTTTCCCTTTGGACTTTGTCCTTTGGACAAAGTCCAAAGGACTTTTGTCCTTTGGACTTTGTCCAAAGGACGTTTTGTCATAAGTATGAATAGACCTTAAGTGGCTTCATTTCGAAGCAAACTGGAAAGTACACCGACACCGTCCACCGACACCGAGCGATTTCTAGGCTTAGGCTTAGGGTTAGATTTGGGCTTAGGCTGTTTAATTTTGACGCCATCTGCCAAGGATCTAAGGGCTCCAGGATCCCAATTCCCCCAATCGTCCATGAGGGGTGAAAGACTCAGTTTAACAATACAAAACAATATAAAGTTGTTAGTGTTAACTTTTAAACGGCTTAGGATTAGGCTTAGACTAAGCCTAAGCCTAAGCCTGAGGTGCACTAACAACTTTATATTGTTTTGTATTGTTAAACTGAGTCTTTCACCCCTCATGGGCATGGTCCACGTTGGTCCATGGTTCATGGGAATTACCGTTAACCTCGGCAGTTTCCAATTTTCAGCGCGCTAATTTTTCAGCGCGCTGAAAAATCATGTTTTAAACACGGTTAAACTAAACAAAAACGCCTTTTTTTAGTCAGCTAAACAGTTTTAAACGCTTTTTTGTTTTTCCTAAGCCTAAGCAAAACCTAAAAATCAAGCTAAACTTTATCATGATAGAGTTTCAGATTTTTCAGCGCGCTTAAAATTACCACTAGCGCGCTGATCTGCCAATTATAATTTGTTTTTAAATAAAAAAATATTAATAATTACTAATATTTTGAATTTTAATTTAACTTAAAACAAAGTGTATTCTAAGATATTATTAAAACTCAAAAGCTTTCTATTATCAAAAAGTATGTGTTGTAGATTGAAAGTTTTCTAAAACTATTTTAAATAGAAAATTCACCTGTTCATGGACCTCTATACTCCTGGACATTGGGCGTTTTGAGATGTGTGTGCAACAGATACATCACTGGCAGATTCTACATGTGCTCAAATCTGCAATTTTCGGGCTAAAAACTTTTTGTAAATAATGTTTTTTCATAAAACCAGGTGGTTTTCATTGTATCAATGTAATTTATTTATTTTTAAAATGGATTTTTGAAAATTTTATAGCCTAATAAAATTTTGCTTAGTACTAAAATTTCCCATTTTTAGGCAAGCACTAGAAGACACCTACAACACCTACTTCACTGACGGACCTAAGCAACCTAAACCTCAAAATCAAACAAAACATTAAATTTAGCTTAATTTTAAGGTTTTGCTTAGGTTGCTTAGGAAATTTTTAGTAACAAGAGAGGCTTTCACCCCTCGATGGTTGGTCCGTTGGTGTAGTAGGTATAGTAGGTGTCTTTTAGTGCTTGAACATTTTTACGCGTTGTTTAAATAAAATATTAACACAAATGATAAAATATTTTTACCACTTTATCTAGAGATACATTGCTAAATTACTAAGCAAAAAAATGGAAATTGGTAGCGGTATTATGTTTGTTACTGTGGATAATTGTTAACAAAAGATTATACTAAAGTCATTAAAAAAGGACCAACCTTCAAGTTTTTACATGTTAATAAATATTTTTATAGTAATGTAAAGTAGAAGAATAATATTTTGTTAAATTACTTAACTGATTAGTTACTACTAAATAAACTAAAAAGATAAATATTCATACAGCAATATTAGGTTATAAAAGGTAATAAGCTTTCAATAAATCAATTTTTCTTCAAAATTCTTTTTATTTCATTACTATTTATTAAATATTAACCATTATATCGCAAAAAATAAGCCCAATCTGGTGCATTGGTCTGTAATTATGTAGTGATTTGCCCCAGAGTTTAAAGCTCTGAGCTTTGGAGTGAAGTTTCGCTTTTAGGAGCTCTGGAACAACCCCAGAGCTTCGGCCCAACTCCAGAGCTCCACCTTCCGTTCTAATATTGCTTAATGATAGTGTAATATTTTTTTTAGTTTATTTAGTAGTAACTAATCAGTTAATTATTATTCTTATAGCTTGATTATAAAAATATTTATTGGCACAAAAGGTTTGAGGGATGTTCCATTTTCAATGACTATAATATAATTGTTCGTTAATTATTATCTATAGTAAATATAATACTACTGCCAATCTTAATTTTTTTTTGCTTAGTAATTTAGAGCTATATGTGGAAATTAAGTGATAAAAATATTTCTTTACTTGTTTCAATATTTTGTGAAAAAAAGCAAAAAATGTGAAATTTTAGTACTAAATGAGATTTTATTATGCTATAAAACTTTCAAAAAAGCAATTTTTAAACTATAAAAAAACATTAGTACATTTAAAATCACCTAATTGTATGAAAAAACTATATACAAAAAGTTTTTAGCCCGAAAATTTAAGATTTGAGCACATGTAGAATCTGTCAGTGATGTATCTGTTGCACACCCAGAGATCCATTCCAAGGAAACGCCGACTGTCCAGGAGTATAGGGGTTCATGTATATACCTACAAAAATGAATTTTAAACTTTTTTTCTAAAAATTACCGAAATTTACACACAAACTACAGTTTATTCTTGTTTTACTGTTTGAAAGTTAGTTTATAAAGGCTTTTTTATTTTTCGAATTTGATTCTTGTCTATAGATGACGGCGTTGGAAACTAAAAACCGTTTATATTTTAGTGATTTTGAGTTTTATTTATTAGTGTATTATTATTTACTTCAAACATATGCAAAAATGCTTTATTTCATTGAAAACACTGGTGCAAGAGCATATAGAGTTAACATTTTGCAAATGTTTTGCATATAAATTAAATTAAGATATTTTAGATCCTAATAAAAGCCAGCAATGTTTATATGTTGTAATGTGATTTTAAATTTTTTAACTTTTTAAATTTTTTATTATTAAAATTTTATATTTAAATTATATTAAAATTTATTAAAATTATATAAAAATTTATTAAAAATATATTAAAATTTTATTTTCAAACTTTTCTTCAAAATTTTTGAATTTTTCGAAGAGAATTGATTTTTAACATAAAAATTAAAACACTAAAAGCTTTAAAATTCATAAGGTAACAGTGTTATACTTAAAAAAAAACACAGTAATTTAACTCAGGTCTAAAACAATCCTTCAAAGCCTGCGTGACCCACCTCATAACTTGTTGTAATTGATAAGTGCTTGTTTGTTTAATTTTTAGGAGTTCTTAGTTATGCTCCTCTCAAGAAAATACGTTTACAAAATAGCATCCAAAAGACGAGATGTTTAAAAGACGAGTTTTCCGAAGACGAGATGGTTGAAAGACGAGATTTAGAAGACAAAATTTCCGGACACCCAAATGATTTCGTACAACGAAATAGCTTTTCTGTTTTTATTAGTTTGCAATATGAAATCAAATTTTGTTCTGGATAGTTTATTGGATTGCTGAGCTTTTCAAAGTTTGAAAAAGTAAATGTTTTCTTAATAACAAACAACAATAAAGTATTTGAATATCGAAGAGTTATGTTTTATAATCTTTTTTCTATATACCAATATTGTGCTTCAATGTGCGATAGGCGCAAGAACCGTTTTTTACGTACAATTTAAGTAAAGTAAGAGTAAAAGTAATTTGTGATTTTAAAAGACCTATTTTTTAAAGTAAAAATAAGAGTAAAGGTATAATAAAAATAATTTTAAACCGGAGCAAAACACCGGTTTTTGGAGCTCCAGAGCTTCGTTCTAAAGTTTTTTGCTAATATTATGTATAAATTATCATTTCAATAAATTTTTTGGTCAAAATAAATGGTTTTAGCGTGTTAGCGGCATAAAAAATTTTTTTTTTGCCACTTACTTGACAACAAGCTTATAGGGAATTTACTCATTGAAATTACTTAAATCTTACTTAAATTAATTTAAGTATTTGCAGGGAAAAATCCAAATAAGAGTAAAAGTAAAAGTAATTTAAATTTCAAAAGTCGAGTAAGAGTAAAAGTGAAAGTAAAAGTAATTGAAATTTTAAAAGTCGAGTAAAAGTAAAGTAAAAGTAATCCAAAATCCGTTGCTTTTATTACTTTAAGTAAAAGTAAAAGTAAATTTTTACAACACTACATTAAAGAAGCATGTTACCAAAAATGTTTTACTTGTCAATCAAAAAGATAAAAATTAGCTTATTTTTAAATTTTTGTAAAAACGTCAAAAGTATATCGACACTGTTAAAGGGTTTTGTGGTTTACATTCGTGAAAAGATACAATTGACCAAAGCCACATAAGGATTAATTTGCATACAACAGGATTAAATTTGCAATACATCCTTTGGAATTTGAGTTCAGTGGTTTTTACCGAAAAAAAAAATCATCGTACATACAGCAAGTGTACCATGATTGTCCTGAACTCAAAATTCTAAAGGATGTATTGCAAATTTAATCCTGTTGTATGCAAATTATTCCTAATGTTACTTTGGTCGATTAACATGTTTGAAAATATAGCAGAAGTAAATTAACTCCGAAGTCGTTTTTTAGTCGTTTTAAGCTATTTTTTCCAAAAATGATCGATTAGTTTTTATTGTATCGATTGCAGTGATGTGTCAAGCAAACAATATTTTTACAGCTCCGTCTTCTTCTCTATTATTATTTTTGTTAAAATCATTACATCGGTTGAAAATTTTACCGCTTCAACTTTAAGTTTTGTCCTCAGTGCAGGTATTTCTGTACCGATAACATTTTTTTTGTTTTGTCACAGTTTCAAACTCGTAAATGCACCACTATGCTTTTTAATTATTGTGGTGCTCCTGAGCCAGAAATTTTTAAGTCTTAAATGTGCTTTGAATCGATTAATCATTTGTTAAGACTAAGAATATAGGTAATATAACTTTTTCTGCTAATTATTAAAACTTCTCGCTATAATTATATTCTTAACGCTATATAGCGATGCTTTATTTAGTCGTTAATAAAAAGATCTCCGCCTACTTAGTCCTTGGTTTTTCTTTTCTTTCGAAAAACAATACTGTTTCGATCAGGTTTAATGCCGTAAATTTCACAGCTACATCTAATATGAGATTATAAACTAACTTAAATCTATCAAATAACTAATATGTAAATTACAGGAGACCGACGGTAATTTGGAAATTTTGAGCCCAGGAAACTTGAAGCTGGAAGTTTAAGTGGAATTATAAACCCGTAACTTAAAGTCTTATTACTGAAGTGGTTAACTGTACTATCTATTTTTTTGTGTATAGATTAGTGATGATCCTACCCTCCAATATCATGCTCCGGAACTAATACCATTTAAAGCGGAGGGAGCTCCGGAGCTCCACCCCTTAAATTAGCGATTTGAAGCTTATTTAAGCTTAAAATACATTTTAAACTACTCTAGCATCATTTTTAGGACTTTTTGTATTATTTTAAATAGGTTTTGGAAAATATTTAGTTCGCAAAAAAAATTTGACAAAATAATATATACCATCACTATTTAATTATTTATGAAATTAGTATAAAAATAGGGCGAAGTTTCGGACCGAAGCTCCGGGGGTTGCTCCACAGCTCCTAAAAGCGGAGCTCCGCTTTGGAGCTCCGGAATTCGGAGCTCCTGGGAACATCACTAGTATAGATTGAACCTACGGCATATTGCGAATATTTATTCATTTTTAATTCAAACCTAATTCTATACAAACGAATTTTTTAGAGCTTTATATCCCGTCTCCAAAATCCCTACATTTTCTAACGGCACCCACGTCCCTTAAAGGTGCGGTGCGGAGTCAAACTTTTCGTCTTCGATTTTGATAATTTTTTGTGAAAACCTTACCCCTGCCCCCAATAGCCCACAAAAATTTTTTCAACAAAATATCTGCAATGAGTCAGGAGTTATGACCCCCCAAAAATGGCATTTTTCTACAATTCTGTACGTGACAAATTGCTCAATGGGTATTACAATTTAGTTACAAATTATGCTTTCAACAAAAGCAGCTACTTTCTACTCTAATTTGATACCTAGATCGTTAAGATTGGTGCGGTATTTGTCGAAATATTACGTTTCCCGTACAAAAAACCCACGATTTTTTATGGGTATTACAATTTACGTTACAATTTATGCATTCAAAGAAAGCGGCTACTTTCTACTCTAATTTTATACATTGACCGTTAAGATTGGCACAGTATCTGTCGAAATATTGCGTTTCCCGTATAAAAAACCCGCGATTTTTTCGTTAAAAACACCAAACGACGGCAGTGAATTTGTGAATTTGTCCAACCTTTCTTTTCCTTCACTTCATTTTTTAGCGAAAAAATTGAATGTTCTTTGTACGGGAAACGCAATATCTCGACAAATACTGCACCAATTTCAACAATCAAGGTTTCAAATTAGATTAGAAAGTAGCCGCTTTTTTTAAAAGTATAATTTGTAACGTAAATCGTAACACCCATTGTGCACTTTGTCACGTACAGAATTGTCAAAAAATGCCATTTTTTGGGAGGTCATAACTTCTCACTCACTGCAGATATTTTGTTGAAAAAAATTTTGTGGGCTATTGGGGGCAGGGGTAAGGTTTTTACAAAAAACATCAAAATCGAAAACAAAAAGAATGACTCCGCACCGCACCTTTAAAGGAACAATCGTTACAAATGAAGATATATATATTGATTTGTAACAGTATAGGCACCTTGCACTGGAACTCGGTTTATACATGAAGTATGCAATAAACAAAGCGAGTCACAATAATAGATAATTACCGTATTTCCTACTTATCTTTCGTAGTATGCAGATCAATGGGCCGAAAAGGTGCGAATTTTCGATCAGTTAATCTGCATACTACAAAAGATAAGTAGGAAATACGGTAATTATCCATTATGGTGACTCGCTATGTTTATTGCATACTTCATGTATAAACCGAGTTCCAGTGCAAGGTGCCTATATATATATATATATATATATATATATATATATATATATATATATATTTATAATCAAAATTTTATTATGAAAATATGCTAAAAGCACAATTTTTTTGAAAGATCGATAGATGTATTTGACTTAATTAAACCACGAAATAATATCATCAAGAATACATGAAAATTAGTTAATAAATTAATTTTTATGTATCCTTTATATCACCCCAAATTTTATATTGTTTTATTAAATAAATATAATAATAACTCGTATTTGTGGTTAGGGGAGCTGAAGAGCACACGTTTTTTTTCGGTGATTAATTAAACCTTGCAGTTGTTTTTTTTTACAAATAATTTGTTCTAAAAAGATGTTGAAGGATTACAGACACAATACGACATTTTTTAATATATTCTTAAAAAAAGTTTCTGATAAAAAAAGTCCTATATTATTACAAACACTATCTAGTTTAGAATGTTCTAAATTTGGGCTTTAACCAAAGACTTTGAGCTTTAACCAAAATCCCCCTCAGAATGTTTCTTTTTTATAAGTTGTTAACTATGAGATGCATTAAAAAACCTATAAAAAAGTTGGGAAAACCGGACAACGATCAAAGTTATAATTTGTAAGTTAATGATTGATATTACATGTATTTTTTCATTTCTAACCAAAGTACGTAAAATGATTGGACTGGCGACAAAATCTGAACTTTAAACGTTATACAAAACGATTTAACGGATTAATATGTTGTTTATATCACGGTGTAGCGCTGCACTTTTGGCGTTTAGCTGAAAAATTAAAAACATGATGTTTAACAATGCCGCCATGATCACGACCTATACGACGAAAAAAGTCTGGGCCTCAAAGAAGCAAAAGTTTTTTATTAGTAAAAGATAAGAAACGCCGTTTGTTAGGATGTTTTTTAGGTATTTTCTGAAAATTGGGATGGTGAAACTTTTCAGATGATTTAAATTCCACCGGTTTTCGTTTTTTTTTCACTTAAAATTTGTTCACAGGTCCCATTTTTAATTTAAACACTTGATGCTTTTTGAGTGTTGGCCACACAAACAGGAGCGATACAACAGTCGTGCGCCTTTTTGGAGCTTTTTTTTTAGAATTACAAATTGTTTTGGGAAGTGACCCCTCGGGGGCTTAGGGGGGCCAAGAAAGTGGTTTTAAATATTTTTTTTAAAAACAACTAAAAATGTTTTAATACATATGTTATTTATGCAAAAAACTAAGATTAAGCTTCTGTCAAAATCAACATTTAAAATTTGGCCAAGCAAAATTTCAAGCCCTTTGGATGGCAACAGTAAATATCTAAATATACCAGGTTTGCAAAAGAAATAAATTTTAGAAGGTTAGTTTCAAAATTTTTCCATTTATTTTGTTTAAAAACATTAAAAGTCGTTTAAATAACAATGAAAACGTAAAATCAATTTTCGTCCAAATTCGTAACTACTTCTTTTACCCATAAAAATTTTTGTCGTACGTCATAATTGACAATTTTTATTGGCTGTTTAGAGATCAATATAACGCTCTTCAAAAAAATTTAAGTATTTAAATTTTTTTCACAATAAAAGCAATACATGGAAAACTACGTTTGGATATTTGCAAAAGTTACATTACATAGTATTTAAAAACACGTATTTTTATTTAAAAACACGGAAATATAACTCCAAATAAGAAAACGCTTAAAACACTTAAAAAACTTATATCTACTATTTTTTATTGTGTGTGTTGGTGCCGCGGGGGATGTGGCTTCTTATAAATATGGACTGCAAGCTAAATTTCAATAACTTGCTTGCACGGCTGAAACTGTTTTTAAAACTAAAAAATCTTGCTCAAACCGAATAAGAAAATTTTTAATATGAAACACTAATGCCACAGGACCTGCAGTTTTACGCAATACATTCGATTTACCACAATAAATCTATTTCAAAAAAATTTTAAAAAAATAATTATTTTGAAGTTTTGATATTACTTAATCATTTGTGATTTTAATCTCTTCAAAAGCTTTACACTTGATTGAATTTAAAAAAGCAACTAAATTATTTGTTATATCATCAAAATGTATTGAATATATTTATACAGAAAGCAAAAAAGCAACATCAAAAATTCAGTGCAAAAAATGACATATTTGTTTTTATTTTTTTTATTTACACTAATCAGTCAATTTTCTTATAAAAATTGTATCAAAAACGTTTTAAATATTTTTATTAAATTTAACTTTGATTTAAATATTTAATAAAATGCAAGTTTCGTTGTCAAAACTTAAAAAAACAAAGACTTCGCAGGACTTGAACTCCCGACCTTTTTTCGATAAGCAAAAATACTAACCACTGCGACATCAACACACCTAATATCTTTGTGTAAATCATGAATATATAGTAACAGCATCTAAAACACCTTTAGAAAAACAATAAAATCTGTCAAGAACTCGTTTTTCTAAATAAAATAAAGTAAAATTCTTTGATTTTTCAAGCCTGTTACATTTCGCGTTTAATGTTCTATTTTTCTCAGTTGTTTTTAAGGTAGAACACCACAGTTAGATTTTGACGGCAGATCCTTACTAATTAATTTTTACTAAAGTAATTAGACCTGCTGATTCAATTTTTGACATTCATTTTTCTGTTAAAAAAAATGTTATCGTCCACAATCATCAAATAACATCAATAAAATACATGTCAAAAATACAAAACATTAATAAAATTTATTATCAAAAATATTATATTTTTTCATTTTCAATTCAACATATCTTGAATAATAAAACACTTTTTTTATTTCGACGTTAAGAATATGGTCCATCAAAGACTCGATCCCAAGGATCCGAGGATTCAGGCCTAACCAGGACTGACCACTCGGATACTGAGCCAGCTGAGATTTCTCACTTAAAAACCACTTTTGAAGAAACGGTTCAAAATGTAGTTTCTCGGCGTCAATTAAAAAAATTAAACAAAAATTAAAAAAATTGATTCTCTCACATTTTAATGAAAGTTTGGAAATAGTTAGACACAAGTCTAATGAATACTTTGAATTGTATTTATTTAAAAAACTAATTCAGGATTTTTTTTATTTGATTTTTCTTTTAAAAAATTCGATTTTTTTAATTTTCTTCAAATTTTAAATTACGTTTTACTCCAAACCACATCTAAAAGTTGCCCCCTATTTTTTCTTTAGCTTTTCTATAAAATTCCGGAAAAAACTGAGTGAATCAAATTTTTTAAATGGCCAAAATCTGTTTTTTGAGCTTTCAGAATCACTGAAATATATTAAAAATGGAACGACTTAGATTAAGAACGATTGAAATTATTACCGTTAGATACATCATAATCTGAGTTTTCGATCGCACTATATTTTGTCGGACAGAAATTATTATCTAAGTTGATATCTAACTTTTCAGTAAAATTCGTCATAACTGTGGTGTTCTATCTAATGAGATTTAGTTTATTTTATACTCAGTTTTAGCCGTACAGGTGAAAATTGTTGAAATTCAGCTCCTGTCCATAGTTGAGAAGAAGTCTCGTCCCGCCTAAAAACCACACACAATAAAAAAAATATAGTCGATTGGGCTGATTTTAAAAAAAACTTAAAATTTAAAGATTTTCTGTTGTTACTAAGAGGGCTTGCTTGAGCGTGGGCAATTTTTAAATGCATCGTTTTTGACAGGTTTTTGTAAGATTTATACTAGTTTTTTTTTACTTAAATGATATATAAAAAAACAAGT
>JASAMX010001168.1:0-13279 GCA_030248175.1 Microlaimidae sp. YZB2_3 | reverse complement strand
TTATGTGCGTATACTTCGTTCAGTTACGTATTGTTAATGTAGTAATTTTTAATTAGGAAAACATGTTTTTACTGCTAAAAACATTAGATAATACGTTATTAGGCTAAAACAGTGTATTATACAACTTTACCTACGTTTATCTCTGCTTTTTAATCTTTTCAAAAATTAGGGAGGGGGGCTCCGCCTTCCTGAAATTTCCCGCCCCCCCTCCCGAAATTTTTTTCTACTGAAATCCGCCCTCCCCCAAAAAAATGAAACCCTGGGTACGTCCCTGCGTATAGGGTTATTGCATAAAAGGCTACAGGGACTATTCTATAAAGCTAAACTTTAAAAAAATATTACACTATTTTGTAGTAACATTGTTTTCGCAAGGAAATGTTGCACAATATTTTATTTAGAAAATCGTTAAAAGAAGTGTTGATTGGAACGTTTCGCCTACAAATAGATTACGCCTACTGTTTATTATTTTTTGATAAAAAATAACAGGGTAATACGTCAATACGTAATGTATTAAAAAAGGACATAAAACTATGAGACGCGAAAAAATTTGATTTTTTAAGGGAAGAACAAACACATAAAAATAAAAAATAAGAAAAAATGAACAAATGCCGCACCGTAAGCAACTTTCTGCGCGACATCCAAGTTTTCCACAACGTATGTGTCTCTAATTGCAAAGTAGAAAGCGGGCAGAATATTTTCATCCGCTTTGATGAGGTCGAACAGTCGTTGCGCTTGCCTCGGGCTTAAAAAAAGGCAATACTATAGAAGCATAGGTGAAAAGAATAATTAATAATAAATATACAAAAGATTTATTTTGTCATGGAATTAAGATTATGGATTCAGAGTTAGCCAGATTTTTTGGTGTACATAATCCCTTCCTACCATAGGTGGGCAGGGGGGGTTATACCCCCCCCCAAAATTTCGGATTTTGCCGACACCCCCCCCTAAATTTGGGGTAGTCGGGGACACCCCCCCCAAATTCCCCAAATCCCGGAGAAAAATTAAAAACCAAAATTTTCCCGCTACGCGGGTAGTTTAAATTGACAATTTATCTTAGTTTTTCGATTTCAAATCGATTATCTCGTTCAGTAGTTAAGGCATACATGTTTAATAAACCTACTATAACCCCTATTATCCTTTTATTAACGTTTAAACACATGTTTTAAATCTATAGGTATAAAAAAACCTTAAAATTTGTAATAAGTATCATTTGGAATTAAAATTTCTATTGTATTTTAGCGCCTTAAATTCAAAGATTTCTCCCCTGGGGGGCATTCTGCCCCCCGAACCCCCCTGACCAGGGACTCTGCCCCTTGACCCCGCGGGGGGGCTCTCGCCCCCCAGACCCCCCATATCTCGGGGGCTACCGCCCCCCCCCCCCCCGAAATGAAATCCTGGGCACGCCACTGGGACCTGACCCTAGTTTGTAGCACTGACCTTGCAGGAACACCTATACTGACCATGTACGACGTTAAATAGTAAGATCAATATTAGGCGCGACTTAAAAAATCCTTTAGACAAAGACCTCAGAATGGGTGAACACTGCATGTAGTGAACACTCTAGCGGTAAAGGTTGCCAACATCGTTATTAATGTTGGACGAAGAGTCTTAACCATAGGGGTGAAACATTTTCGCCCCTCCTGGCTTGTCTTAGCGCCTGCCCTTTGCATAATCTGCATAGGAAGATAAGTTTCAGGTTATTAAGCAACAACACGGTAATGTTTTAGAAAATTCACTTCCCCCGCCGACACCTCCCTGTTAAAATTTGACCCCCCCCCCTTATACCCCCCAAAATCCGAAAGGCTGCCCACCTATGCTTCCTACTATTTTGCATTTTAAAAAAGATGAATTCCATCAGGGTGAAAAAAGCGGGGTGGGTAAAGTAACCACTCGTTCTCCGAGAAAAAAATATCACATGTAGAAAAACACCTGACGCAACTTAATAATTTGTGGTTACATCATTTCTGCCAAATTTTTATAGTAATTTTTTTTTTGTATGTCTATTGTTCTTTTTCTTCCTGACGGCGAGCGCTTACGCCCTTAATTTCAGCCCGAATGATTTAACTATAAGTTTACAATATTTTTTTAAAAAAACCAGCAAAAAATAGCAAAAATTAGAAATTTAATGAAACCGAATTTTTGTATAAATTCTTTCTTTCTTTTTCTTCTACGATCATGATAGAAAATCAACGGCAATTTTCAGATATCACACTCTAAAAACGCCATGCTAACAATTTTAGGGGTGAATTATTTTTAACCTATAAACTTCTAAATTCTTATTGGTACTATTGGGAATTCATCTCTTCTATTTTTGAACAACAGTGATTAATTTTAACTATTTTTTTTTATTTTTGAAAATCAATGATTAATTTTAACTAATTTTCAATTAACTAATTTTATTTTTGAACAACAGTGGTTATCAAAAATAGTTTTTTAAAGCTGTTAATCAAAATCAAATGAGTTTATCATTACATTTGAGTGGGTCGAACCATAAGCTCCGCCCATTTGTCCATTTTGTTTAGCGCTATGGAAGGTGGCTAAGCCTGCCTGAGTCCGCTTAAGAAGTTCCACGCATTTCTGAAACAAAATAAAAACTGACTTATTTTATATTAATTTTCAGACCAAACAAAAACCACTATTTTAGTTCAATCCAAAATCAGAGTGTTTGAAACATAACTTTTTAATTTATTTTTAGTTATTCTTGTCTTATTATTGTATTTTAATAACAAACTTATGAAAATAATAACAATAATAAAGTAATAAAAATTAAAATTATAACTAAAAAACAGTGGTACAAATAACCCAGATATGTCAGCCGCGTCGTATAGTGTCCACCACAATGTTATCCAGGGGTCCGCAGGCTGTGCTTATCGCTACATCGTACTTTTCATCGATAGCCCCGAGATCGCCAAAAAATGTCAGTATCTTTTGATTAAATATTTTATATTTTTCGAACAAATTATGTAATTATATAAATTAATTTAGTCAAATTCTGTACTTTAGCGTTTTCAAACACATGAAAACATCAAGTTTTTCGGAGAATGTTTCCGATAACCCCAAAGTTTAAGAAAGAGGGTGTCGGTGGTACTTTTGAAAGTGTGGGTACGACCTAACCCAAGCAGGTTGGCAGCATCTATTCTAAAGGTAAGCCTAAACTCAAAAAGTTTTCGTTAATTTGTTGCTTGCTGGGCGTCAAAAATCCCTCATCTAACATAACTTAGTCAGGCCGATTACATAACCTCAAATTGGTCGCGGATGTCAGAACTCAAACAAAAATAGGGTCACGAATTAGAGCACGTCTGGTAAGCCTTGAAGCGGGGCAGGGGGAAATAAAACCAACCGAGCATTAGAATACCAAGCGGGGGGACTAACCATCGATTAGGTAATATATTTTTTCTTTTTTGTTTCTTATATTATATTTTATTTCTTACCAGTCGCCCGTGGATCCCTGGGGTATTTCCCCGGTTCGTTTGGCTTTTCATGAGTACGTCCAGTACTTTGCCCTTGGATCTGGATCGCCGCCGCCCAGCCCGAGCCTCGTCAAGTCGACCGCGCTTCTCTTTCAACTTAATGCAACAATGAACGTTTTAATTTAATATTTTTTTAGGCTAAATAAATATTATTAATTTGAGTTAATTTTAGTGCACTTCCTTTGAAGTTTAATGGAATAATCATACATGAGCATGGACCGGCAAGCTAGGGGGGGTGGCCGCCCGGCTACCCCGGGGGGACAGCCGTTTAAAAGCTAGGAGGGGGTCCAGGGAGGGGGGTCCGTAACTCCAGACCCCTTCTAGCTTTTAAGGGGGGTTGACCAGGGGCCGAATTTACGAGACGCCCTAACAGCTTAGGGCCACTAGCTGGCAAGGGTCCCTAAGCAGTTTAGTGAAGTGTTGTATTTACTAGAATCCCATATGGTATTTAATGAAATTGATTTTTTAGTAAATTATTTTTAATGTTTTTTTCCAAAATATACAACAATTTTTTTGCAAAACGGTTATTTTGTTTTTAAATATTTAAGTTAGGGACGCTTTTGGGGAGGTACCCACCTCCCTAGCGTTTTTTCACTTATCTGCTAGTGTAACTTACCATTAGGGATTCTAGTAAATACAACACTTCACTAAACTGCTTAGGGACACTTGCCAGTTAGTGGCCCTAAGCTGTTAGGGCGTCTAGTAAATTCGGCCCCTGGTCGACCCCCCTTAAAAGCTAGAAGGGGTATGGAGTTACGGACCCCCCTCCCTGGACCCCCTCCTAGCTTTTAAACGGCTATTTACCCGGGGTAGCCAGCCAGCCACCCCCCCTAGCTTGCCGGTCCATGCTCATGTATGATTATTGCATTAAACTAAAAGGAAGTGCACTGTTGTTAATTGTAATTAATAATATTTATTTAGCCTAAAAAAATATTAAATTAAAACGTTGATTGTTGCATTAAGTTGAAAGAGAAGCGCGGTCGACTTGACGAGGCTCGGGCTCAGCAGCAGCAATCCAGATCCAAGGGCAAAGTACTGGACGTACTCATGAAAGCCAAACGGACCGGGGAGATACCAGGGATCCACGGGCGACTGGTAAGAAATAAAATATAATATAAGAAACAAAAAAGAAAAATATATTACCTAATAGATAGTTAGTGCCCCCACTTGGTGCTCTAATGCTCGGTTGCATTTAGTGCCCCCTCCCCCGCTTAGGGCTTTCAGACGTGCTCTAATTCGTGACCCTATTTTTGTTTGAGTTCTGACATCCGCGACCTAATTGAGGTTATGTAATCGGCCTGACTAAGTTATGTTAGATGAGGGATTTTTGACGCCCAGCAAGCAACAATTAACAAAAACTTTTTGAGTTTAGGCTTACCTTTAGAATAGATGCTGCCAACCTGCTTGGGTTAGGTCGTACCCACACTTTCAAAAGTACCACCGACACCCTCTTTCTTAAACTTTGGGGTTATCGGAAACATTCTCCGAAAACCTAATGTTTCAGTGTTGAAAACGCTAACATTAACTGCAGTACAGAATTTGACTAAATTAATTTATATAATTACATAATTTGTTAGAAAAATATAAAATATTTAATCAAAAGATACTGACATTTTAGGGCGATCTCGGGGCTATCGATGAAAAGTACGATGTAGCAATCAGCACAGCCTGCGGACCCCTGGATAACATTGTGGTGGACACTATAGACACGGCTCAGGTATCGGGGTTATTTGTACCACTGTTTTTTAGTTATAATTTTAATTTTTATTACTTTATTATTGTTATTATTTTCATAAGTTTGTTATTAAAATACAATAATTGCAACAGAGTGACTAAAAATAAATTAAAAGTTATGTTTCAAACACTCTGATTTTGGATTGAACTAAAATAGTGGTTTTTGTTTGGTCTGAAAATTAATATAAAATAAGTCAGTTTTTATTTTGTTTCAGAAATGCGTGGAACTTCTTAAGCGGACTCAGGCCGGCTTAGCCACCTTCATAGCGCTAAACAAAATGGACAAATGGGCGGAGCTTATGGTTCGACCCACTCAAATGTAATGATAAACTCATTTGATTTTGATTAACAGCTTTAAAAACTATTTTTGATAACCACTGTTGTTCAAAAATAAAATTAGTTAATTAAAAATTAGTTAAAATTAATCATTGTTTTTCAAAAATAAAAAAAAATAGTTAAAATTAATCACTGTTGTTCAAAAATAGAAGAGATGAATTCCAATAGTACTAATAAGAATTTAGAAGTTTATAGGTTAAAAATAATTCACCCCTAAATTGTTAGCATGGCGTTTTTAGAGTGTGATATCTAAAAATCCGTAAACTTTCTATCATGATCGTAGAAGAAAAAGAAAGAAAGAATTTATACAAAAATTCGGTTACTTTCAACTTCTAATTTTTGCTATTTTTCTGGTTTAAAAAAATATTGTAAACTATAGTTAAATCATTCAGGCTGAAATTAAGGGCGTAAGCGCTCGCCGTCAGGAAGAAAAGAACAATAAACGTGCGAGAAAAAAATTACTAAAAAAAAGTTGGCAGAAATGATGTAACCAATTATTATTAAGTTGCGTCAGGTGTTTCTCTACACGTGATATTTTCTCGGAGAACGAGTGGTTACTTTACCACCCCGCTTTTTTCACCCTGATGGAATTCGTCTTTAGAATGTAAAATAGTAGGAAGCATAGGTGGGCAGCCTTTCGGATTTTGGGGGGTATAGGGGGGGGGGGTCAAATTTTAGGGGGGGGGGAGGTGTCCGGCAAGACCCAAATTTTGAGGGGGGTGTACCCAATATTTCCGCGCTGCCTTAAAATGGGCTTAAATGCGTAAAAAAGGTAAAACAAGCTTATAAATGCTTTAAAACTGTGTAAAATTAAAATAAGACCTTATTGCAAGTTATAAATTTTATTTTTTTTAATTCTTATAATAACTGTTTATATATTCTTATAATTAGATTAGAAATCATAGTTTTTTTTTTAATAATTACGTAATAATAGATTAGTAATATTATTGTCTTGATTATAAAGTCAAGTATCACAAACTTTTTAATCTATAATCTTATATTAATTAAAGATTATATACATGTTGTTGTTGATAACCTGAAACTTATGTTCCCTATGCAGATTATGCAAAGGGCAGGCGCTAAGACAAACCAGGAGGGGCGAAAATGTTTCACCCCTATGGTTAAGACTCTTCGTCCAACATTAATAACGATGTTGGCAACCTTTACCGCTAGAGTGTTCACTACATGCAGTGTTCACCCATTCCGAGGTCTTTGTCTAAAGGATTTTTTAAGTCGCGCCTAATATTGATCTTACTATTTAACGTCGTACATGGTCAGTATAGGTGTTCCTGCAAGGTCAGTGGTACAAACTCTACATACAATAGAGCTTATTTGTCCACTGGTTTGCTAGATGGAAAACTGCCATGTGTGGCCGACGTACAACAACAAACATTCTAGCCATGCCACTCTAGCCATGATTATATACATACATGGGCGTAGCCAGGAGAGGAGTCTAGACCCCTCTCTTAGGTCGGTAAAGGGAAAAATTTGGAGTTAGACCCCCCTTTGCAGTGGCGAGCCCAGGATTTCATTTCGGGGGGGGGGCGGATTGGGGGGCACTACTAACCCTGTAGGGGGGATCTGGGGGCGGCAGCCCCCCAGATATGGGGGTTCTGGAGGGCGAGAGCCTCCAGCGGGGTCAAGGGACGGAGCCCCTTGTCAGGGGGGGTCCGGGGGGCAGATTGCCCCCCGGGGGAGAAAATTTTTAATTTAAGGCGCTAAAATACACTTGAAATTTTATTTCCAGATCTTATTACAAAATTTAAGGTTTCTTATACCTACACATTTAAAACATGTGTTTAAAACGTTAATTAAAGGATAATTTAGAATTTATAGTAGTTTTATTAAACTGTATACCTTAACTACTGAACGGGATAATCGATTTGTAATCAAAAAACTAAGATAAATTGTCAACTAACAATTAACTCTCCGCGCGAAGCGCGGAAAATTTTTTTTTAGCCTTTTTATAACGCTTAAAAATTTTTCTCCGGGATTTGGGGAATTTGGGGGGGGGGTGTCCCCGACTACCCCAAATTTAGGGGGGGGGGGTGTCGGCAAAATCCGAAATTTTGGGGGGGGGTATAACCCCCCCTGCCCACCTATGGTAGGAAGGGATTATGTACACCAAAAAATCTGGCTAACTCTGAATCCATAATCTTAATTCCATGACAAAATAAATCTTTTGTATATTTATTATTAATTATTCTTTTCACCTATGCTTCTATAGTATTGCCTTTTTTTAAGCCCGAGGCAAGCGCAACGACTGTTCGACCTCATCAAAGCGGATGAAAATATTCTGCCCGCTTTCTACTTCGCAATTAGAGACACATACGTTGTGGAAAACTTGGATGTCGCGCAGAAAGTTGCTTACGGTGCGGCATTTGTTCATTTTTTCTTATTTTTTATTTTTATGTGTTTGTTCTTCCCTTAAAAAATCAAATTTTTTCGCGTCTCATAGTTTTATGTCCTTTTTTAATACATTACGTATTGACGTATTACCCTGTTATTTTTTTATCAAAAAATAATAAACAGTAGGCGTAATCTATTTGTAGGCGAAACGTTCCAATCAACACTTCTTTTAACGATTTTCTAAATAAAATATTGTGCAACATTTCCTTGCGAAAACAATGTTACTACAAAATAGTGTAATATTTTTTTAAAAGTTTAGCTTTATAGAATAGTCCCTGTAGCCTTTTATGCAATAACCCTATACGCAGGGACGTACCCAGGGTTTCATTTTTTTTGGGGGGGGGGGTCGATTTGAGTACAAAAAAATTTCGGGAGGGGGGGGGCGGGAAATTTCAGGAAGGCGGAGCCCCCCTCCCTAATTTTTGAAAAGATTAAAAAGCAGAGATAAACGTAGGTAAAGTTGTATTATACACTGTTTTAGCCTAATAACGTATTATCTAATGTTTTTAGCAGTAAAAACATGTTTTCCTAATTAAAAATTACTACATTAGCAAACACTGGACTTCACAAAAAATCGATTTAGAGAAGACACTTTTAAGGCTCCCTGGCTACACCACACTGTGAACCAAAGCACATGAGCAGTATCTCCATGTTTTTTTTAGAGTACTTATATGGAAAAAAGTCACCGACCCACTTAATGCTATAGGCCAGACCTGTGCACGGTCTGGAAATGACCCCCGTTTTATTGGAGGATTCCCCCCCCACTTTATTGCCCCCCCCCCGCCAAAAAATGAAAAAGTACCCTAAAACTATGACGTCATTTTTGACCTATGATGACGCCATCATCGCGAATTTTTTGCAGTTTTTAGCCTATTTCAATGTATTTTAAGCCATTTTAGACCTATTTTTACCTTATTTTCGCTTTTGTCCCTTTTTTCCCTTTTCCTTCTTTTTTATCATTTTTTCTCCTTTTTTTCTCTTTTTTTTCTTTCCCCCCTGCTTGCCCCCCCCCCCCCCGTTTCAAAAAAGTTGCCCCCCGTGCCCCCCCCCATTTTGGAATTGCCCCCCCCCCCGTTTTAACCCCGGGGGTGGGGAGCAGTGCTCAGGTCTGCTATAGGCGGCTGGAAAATTTAGGAGGTGGAAAGGTATATATACACAAAATTTAGGAGCGGAAATTTTTAGCCTCTGAAAACCCCAAATTTTACCATCTGGCGACCCTTTGGGGGGGGGGGGCGGCCCTACCCCGCCCAATCACTATCCTTATTTTTCCCCTGTCTGACTGTTTCGGGGGGACGGCCGCCCCCTCCTGTCCCCCTGGCTACATCCATACATGGGCAAGTTGGTCCGGAGTGGTGGGGGGGGGGGAGGGGTTAACCTCCAAATGGGGGGGGGGGTTAAAATCCGAGGAACGAAAAATACCTATATCTTTTTTTTTTTGGAGTGCATTTTACCCATATCGTTTTTCGATTTTAAAGAAAAAATTAACAAAAACGCTAATTTTAAGTCAAAAAATCTTTTTTATTGCATTTTTGAGCTTTTTACTGTTTAAAACATTCGTTTTGACCTCCAAACTTAGTTTGAGGGCAGTTAGAAGTCATTTCAAAGACTTTTTTCTTCATTTTTCCAAAATTGAAGGGGTTAAACTTTTCTCTCCCCCCTTATCTCCCCCCCCACTTAGAAGTGGGGGGGGAGGTAAACCCCTTCTCAGAATTCGGGGGGAGGTTAACCCCCCAACCCCCCTCCTCGTGCCCATGTATAGTAACATCCCTGCCTAAACGTACGGTCCAACACAACAAGAATAACCAATGCATGGAATATAAACTTATTGCTATTCCTATTCAAGTTTTAAGCTTATAAGAGAATATCACCTTCATTAGCGAAATAATAAAGAGAACAAATTTAATCATAACTAAGCAATTGTTCATAATATTATTAAAATTTGATTGAAATAATTATATAAACACCCCAACATATTAGCGCTGCGGGTTCTCTACTTATTGCTTCACACGTGTTAGAAGAACCATCCGTTTTAAAAAGCTTACAGATAAAATAACAGTTTATTTAAGGTCGTCGTTACTACGACAAAATGAGCCACTGTCATTATAAAATACAAGTGACTGACTCATTCTGTTGTTATTTAGGTCCTGACTTAAATTTAAAATGGGTCACAGATACAAACATTTTACGCGAACTGTGGAGCATTTTGCCATAGTAACGATGAATTTTTGTTTGTTTTAGAAGATCCGAAAAGAACAAAGCGTGTGGTATCACTGGATGGAAAATTAATCGACGCGTCTGGTGAGTATTTTAGTCTTATTAGCTATTTTTAACTATTTTACTTGCAGACCTGTGCACGGTCTGGAAATGCCCCCCGCTTTTTGAAGGATTTGTCCCCCCGTTTTATTCCCCCCGCCATAAAATAAAAAAAACTACCCTAAAATTATTACGCCAGTTTTGACCTATGATGACGCCATCATAGCAAATTTTTTGCAGTTTTTAGCCTACTTCAATGTATTTAAGTCACTTTATACCTATTTTTACCTATTTTCGCTTTTTTGTCCCTTTTTTCCCTTTTCCCTTCTTTTTTTCTCTTTTTTCTCCTTTTTTTCTTTTTTTTTCTCCCTTGCTTGCACCCCCCGTTTTATTACCCCCCACCGTGCCCCCCGTTTTGGAATTGCCCCTACCCAATAAAACCCGGGGGGCAGTGCACAGGTCTGTACTTGTGTAACGTCCAGAAATATGAAGCCGAATAAATCGAGTAATGCGAAACGTTTGGAAAGACTGAATAAATACGAAACAGCACTGCCTGCGAATTTCCAGGCCTAAGTACCTCATTGCCTGACGTGCTGCGTACACCATCGCTCGACAGTGTTACATTACAACTTGTATTTATAAGGCGTCATATTTCTGACACATTAACACATCGGGAGTTGTGAAATTAAATTTATTTTACTCATTGTTCTTTTGAAAACTTTGAAAAATTTTGCAACATTCCGCCGACCACCAACCAGCAACGAAACGTTGCATTATAATTTTTCTCACCAAAACTAACATTCTTAAAGTATTATATTACTTTAATTTATTTATATAAAAAACATTATTAATCTAATGAGCCTTTCTGACAATAAACTAAGCAATCGGATAATACGGTTAGTTTTAAATTCTGCTGGAATTGGACATCTGTTTTTTCCACGCTATGGTACAAGGTTTCCAGCGTCCAGAGCGGAATGCTCTCACTGACTTTCCTGACCAATTTTCAAAAATTTTTAGTATTCTCCCTGACTTTTTTGAAATTTTTTTTTACATAAATACAAATTGGAATACTGCAATATATCTTGAGTTTTTAGTAAAATACAAAAAAAACACCTTTGCTTCAATGTCCACAGCTGCGTTTACCTGGTGAAAAGGGCCAATGTTATTCCATCGCAGCCATTGTAGGACTTGAAGTTTTCGTTCACGATTTTCGTGATCATGAGCCGACTTCCGGTCCCGTCCGCGTTCATGCACGGCGTCGGTAACGGCGGAATCTCGATATCCAGCAGATTTTTGAAATCTTAAGACAGATAATAATATATTGGGACAACTCCGTTGTGGTGATGTTTTAGAAATATGAGTTTAAAAATGTCATAGAAGTTTTTTTGGGGGACAGAGGGGTCTACTCCACCATAGGTGGGCCAGCAGGCACACTTACTATTTTAAGCTATGGAAATTAATCTTTACCGCTTAGAAGGATTATTCTTCCAGGGCAAAAAATAACTTTTTGGTAATTTTTTGTTTAACAAACAATCGTTTTGTTCAGGCACTATGAGCGGTGGAGGAACGAGACAGATGAGAGGGCGAATGGGACACAAAGTGTCCGCTTCGCCGGTGCAGATCTCACCAGCGGAATTAGAGCGAATGAACGCGGTAAGATCTCTCTTGACCTCTTTTTGTGTTTCTACCTTACAGGTTTTTTGGCGAATGAGATTCCAGTTTTAACTCCCATCTCGTTGCCCGCCTCAAATTTAGGGTATTGTGCGTGTTTCTTTTGTTACAATTTGATAATTCGAAGTTTTTTTTACCAAAATATTTTTTTCACTTTGAATTTTTTAAAAGGCAAACTACTGGTTTAGAAAAAAACTAAAGAATACAAATTAAAAGTAAGCGTTGACTGGGAATAAAACACATTTCGAAGAAAGGTTGAAAGTTATTATATAAAACCCTTAGGTCATTTCAAAAGTAGTTGTTTTGGTTTTTTTGACTGTTTTTTCAGTTCTCAATCTTTTTCTTTTCTGTTTTTAAATTTTTCTATAAAATTTTATAAATCTAAAAAAACAAAAAGCGTTTTTATACAAACATTTTTGTACAATAGCTCCCTAACCCAACCTCTTGAGTTAACTCCTAATTTTACAAGAAATTTATCCCCAACAACACACCCCCCTTGATTTTCCTGCCCCACACTGTCCACACACGCTCCAATCCCCTAAAAAATTCAACGATCTTTTTGTTTGAAAAATTCAGGAAGCACAAATTTGAGAAAATAGTAAAATTTAAATTTAGTTTGGTTAACCCCGTGCTTCCACCAATCCCTTGTGGGTAGAGTATCATAGGTGGGGCAGTGGCTTTATACCCCCCAAAAATCCCGATTATAGCCGACACCCCCCTCCTAAAATTTGGGGGTACCCCGGACACCCCCCCCTAAAATTTGGGGGGTCCCAGTACTAAAAACGCTAAAAATGGGGTATTTGTGGTATACCCATGGATGAACAAGAAGAGAAGGGTGGGGTCCACTCCCCCCCTCCTAGCCGCGAAATTTTGGGTGCCCCCCCTAGAAAAAAATCCAGTGGGGTGGCCCCCCCTCCCCTCTCGAGAAAATTTTAAGTACTTTTTTATACTAAATTTTCTTCCAAAAACGTGAATTTGTAACACAAATTCACGTTTTTACACCCTTTTTATACCTAAATATCGCTTTTTATTCAATAAAATGTAATATTATCTTATAAAAAATTATTATTAAACATTTAATGGTTTGAAAGTATTTTGTTTCAGAAATTGTACCCCGGGTCGACCCCCCTAGAAAGCTAGGGGTTCGACCCCCCTAGGACCCCCCTTGATTTTGAAATGTCATTTACCCTGGGTAAACACACCCCCTAGCTTTTTGAGGGTGTTCATCTATGGGTACAACCCAAAATAAATTTTTGGGACACCCCCCCCACCAAATTTCAGGGGTCGGGTATCCCCCCCCGAAAAAATCCGAGAGGCTGCCCACCTATGTAGAGTATTGCTGATAATTTGCGTTTAACGATAAACCCTAGCGATAGTTTGTGGTGAAAAGAAATAGAAGGAGAAGC
>JASAMX010001165.1:0-32028 GCA_030248175.1 Microlaimidae sp. YZB2_3 | reverse complement strand
AGGTAAACTTTTCAGCGATTTTTATTTTTGGCTCCGGCTTTAAGTTCCCCATTTACGGCTCCAAGTTCCTTATTTTCGGCTCCGAATTCAGGCTCCAAATTTCCTCGGCTCCATTGACCCTAAATCACTTTAAAGAATGTTTTAATAAAAGACCAGCAATTAGGAGATTTTTCCTTGAAGAGAGATGTTTAGATACAAAAGATATAATAGTACGAAGTGAAATATAGTGATTTAGCGTCTGCATTGTGCAGTTTATGACTGAATTAAAACAATAGATCATATATTAATGAATTTTTTATTAGATGTACCTATTGAACCACCCAGTTGTGGTTCTTCATCCTAGTTGTTGGCAAAATTGAAAATCATGCTCACATTAATCTTTGACAATCGCCTAATCGACACTTTTATAAAAATTTATAAGAATTTTTTAGACATACAAATACAGATTTTTAGCTTCTATATATATATATATATATATATATATATATATATATATATATATATATATATATATATATATATATATTAATTAATAAATTATCCGGGGCCAAAAGAGCCTAAAGAACTAACCGTACAATTCATAAAACTTAGACCCGATTCACTATGGACTGGGTCAGTTTTTTACGCAGACCGGTTTGCGTAAAAAACGATCGCAGTCCGTTGTAAAATTATCGCAACGCGGTCGCAGTCCCGTTTGGTCACTGGAAAAGTAGACTGGGTTCGTTTTTGTTTCACCTTATTTTTGGACTATTTATGACTTTTAATTTCGGTTTTTTTCATTTAAAATTCGAAATTTACTCATATTCAACATTTTCCATGGCCTGCAATCTAAACAGCAACAATCGTATCGTAAATAGATCAGTTGTTTGTTTTAGCAAGTAGTTTTGTTTTATATTTATTATTTTAAACAAATATTTAACTAAAATTACGCATATTACTTTATATTATATACAAACTAAACAATTGAGCTAAATTTATATCTTTCTGTAATTTTTTTCCAAATTTTCTAATGTTTTTTTCAGTTATTTTATTTTATTTAAAGTAAATAGACATTTTTTATTTAAAATAAATAGACATATAATTTTGGTGAACCTCCAAAATTTCGGATTTTTTATTTATACTACCGAATTAATTTCAGTTGGTAACGTCAAAATATTTTCATAAAGTTAACGTCGTTTGAAACACTAGTTTTTTTCAAAACAAAATCTTTAGAAAAACTTATGCAAAAAAATTTCAGTAGCTAATTGGCTTATTTACTTGCAACTACTTAGCGGTTTAACCATTTTAAGAATAAATTAAGCAAGAACCATTGTTAATTTTTGTAATTCTTTTAAAATTTTAAATTGTAGGGTAACTGACTTAATTTCGGCCATCTTTTTTTTATTTTTTTGGATAAGTTTTTTCTGGTTTTTTCAATCGACCCAAAATTTGGTCTAAAAATCAAACGATAGCTATTTTTGTTATTCCAGTGCAAAATTAAATTTCTGTTACACTTAAAGATCAATGGAGATTTAAAGTTTTGTTTTTATAGTGGCCCAAATTAAGGCGCAAGCCATTAACTTCGGCCACCTAGAAAAAACTGGCTGTAACTATTGCCAAAACGAACAATAAAAGTTTTTAAAGGTTGCAAATTTATCCTTAGGTATTGTTTTTGGTACATATAACTTAATTTTTTCCCGTTTGCAAACTTTAATAGTTATTAGCAAGACTTTAAATAATTATTTGAAACCCAAAAAAAAACAAGTTTAAAAAAAAACCTGTATTTTTTGTTGAATTTTTATTTGGCTTAAAAATCCGTCAAAAAAGTCATACGAGCTAAAAAAAAATTATTTATAAATACGGTAGTACGATGATACTTAAAAGCAGCAAAAACTGCAGGTTCTTTCACCTAAATTTTAAGGTGGCCGAAATTAATGGAATCTTGAGATGCGCAGTTAGTTAAACGCATTGCAAAGTGATTTTGAAGAAAATATCAAAACATAAAAATTAAAAACTTTGAGCCTTAAATAGAAGACATTTTAAGGTTATATAGTGCTTCGTTCTAAATTTGATGCAGTTTAAACACAAAGCAAAAATTAAGAAATTAAAAAAATTCACTTTTTGCATGGAAATGTTGATAATGCAGAATAACAAAAATAAAAAAGTTTTGCAAAAACACTTTATTCAACAATAATCCAGTTACTTTTGTGCTAGTTCTTTTAATCCAGTTAATTTTGTGCTTGTTCTTTTGTGTTTTAAAAATAAGTCAGTTTTCTAACACCCTAAATTGGTGGCCGAAATTAAGGCCTGGCCGAAATTAAGTCAGATACCCTAATCAATACGTGAAACGTAAAAAATATAGTTTTGTGTTATCCGCCCAAATAAAAATAACCATTTGTAAAATAAACCCATCAGTATAAATGATTTATAAGATTGATCAAAATAATAAAAGATAACGGTAGTTTTGTTAATTGACATACTCCTTATAAAGATCTTTTTTTATATTTACAGTGGTTTTTGTCAAGACATAAATAAACATTTTAGTGTTTGTGGGTGTAACGTCAATGGGTGCCAACTAACTTTAAATCTTTTATATTTTTCTAATATTAAGTTAAACGTGTTTTTTACAATTGAACCAGATTTAAACTAAGGCACTGTTTTTACACAAATAAAAAACCTAATTTAGCTTTGGATTAAAAACTTCAGGCCTCAGTCTAGAAAAACCTAAAATAGCCTAATTTTGAGCCTCAGCTAACCGTCTTAACTAGTACTACATTATTTTGAATTCAATTTAAAATTAAGTTTTTAGTTATCACTGATATTCATAAAAATTTGGACCGGGTTAATGTGAACTGGTTTCAAAAGTTTTGGCAGGAAAACTCTGGATTTATTTATAGGACCGCATTCAATATTTTACGTCATCCATTTCTGGCACGTTTTAAACAATTTTGTAACCAAATTTAATTTCTTTAATTTAATTTAAAAATTCTAAT
Organism: Microlaimidae sp. YZB2_3; assembly: GCA_030248175.1. Lineage (NCBI taxonomy): Eukaryota > Metazoa > Nematoda > Chromadorea > Desmodorida > Microlaimidae > Microlaimidae sp. YZB2_3. The sequence goes on along the minus strand of JASAMX010001165.1, from coordinate 29,056 downwards.
TTAATTTTTTTTTCTTACGTTAATTACAAACAGTTTACACTATGTATTTTGCTTTGTTTTAAAAATGCAAGTCGGTGATTTTTGGGCGGCATAAAAATATTAATAACCAATAAATAGATAGAGTCCAGCGTTTTTCCACCAAAACTCACGGAGCCATTCCAAATGCCATGCCAGTGTATGTTTTGGTAACAAAAACAACAAATACAAATAAACTATAAACATACACAAAAGCTTTTATTATGACATAATACAGAAAATCGGTAATTAATTTGGTGGCTGATGGTAACATTACTACTTGGTAACGAACTAATGTATTTTTTTAGAATTTTGGTTTATCATATGCTGTTTAGTTGTGGAGTATAGTAAAACAAAAAATTGTATAATAATCCGGTTTAAACTATGTAATGATGTTCCCCTTAGTTTCGCGTTATAAAATTTGCAAGCAGAGCTTCGGTTTTAGGAGCTAATGAGTGCTCCTTATTTGATGCTAATTTGCTGAATAAATAGAATGATTAAAAAGATGGTTTCTAAATTAAATGTTTTTTAACTTAAAAAAGCCTTTAAAATACTTCTAAAATTGCAGCTAAATGATTGATTTAAAAGTGATATGCTTGTAAGTACTAGATTACTTTTTAAGGGAAAAAGTCAAGATCTCTGATGCTTTCTCCTAAATATTCGAAGTTCCATTACATGATATTTTTGGTAGGAAGGAACATCATTTGTTTCAAAAGTTCCAGATTACTTTCCATGAACAAAATAAGCGGGAATCTTTCAAAGTTCTATAGTATTTTGTAGAAATAAGCATACATAAATTAAGTGTGTTCCGACGGATCGCGAAAGTAGCTAGATAAAATACTGGGATTTAGTTTTGGTTGTTGTAAGATTCAGTTTTTAGTTTACAGAAAAAAAACCAGTTTGCAGTCAGATAAAAAAACAACAGGAAGTGTGAGAAGAGTTATTGTTGTAGAGTAGCGATTCAGTTTTGAACTTACAAACAAAATTTTTACGTGAAAACAATATATATAAACCACCATATAAACATTGTTCAAAATTCTATAAGCTTTGAACTGATATTCTGTTAGAAAACATATTTTCAATGTTACATAATTCGGACAGCTTTCTTAATTAACTCCAGGTTTATCCCTAAAAATCACAAAAAATAAAAAAAAATTAATCAATTTTAAAAAAAACTTTTTTAGCCTAATCAAATGTCAAAATAACATCACATGCCAGAAAAATATCACATGGCAGAATGTTTTTTTTATTTTATATAAACAATTACTAAAACTTATTAGAATATCCAAAAAAATGGAAAAAGATAGAAACGGAGATTTATTTTATCTGTTTTTAGTATAAATATATAACACATTAACATAAATTGTATATAATTTAAACTTATATGGCGCAGAGGCAGGAAGTGAATTAAGTTCATAATTTTAAAAAAATGAACGTATGCAAATTATTTTACTTTGTGAAAAGGGTGAATTAATATTACATTGCCACTATTACTAAAATAAATGGTTCAATTTTTTCTCATCTATTATTTAAACTTATATGGCGCAGAGGCAGGAATTGAATTAAGTTCATAATTTCAAAAAAAATGAACGTATGCAAATTATTTTACTTTGTGAAAAGGGTGAATTAATACTATATTGCCACTATTACTAAAATAAATGGTTCCATTTTCTCATCTATTGTTTGCTATATTTTCGTCGTTGCATGCAGTACGAGATGTTAATCAATGGTGGATGTTTAATTAATGTTATTGAAAAACATTCCTCGTTATTACTGCTACCGTACAGTGCTGCAGGTAACTCCGGCTGGCAGAATTTTTGGATAAGAACGATAGAAATAATTCATAACTTGAGTACTGATAGAGCACGGCTGCAATACTTCATGCTGCACAGGGAGTTAGAAAACACAAGTGAACCATAATTAGTCAACCATTTTCACAAAATAATTTGCATACGGCACAATTTTTTTTGGTACGTACAATAATTTTCACGCTTAAAATACAATATGATTATTATTTAACTTTAAATAATATGTAATATCAAAACAAAGTAATTAATTACTATTCCAAAAAAATGGTGTCAAAAAAATGCAGCACTGTTTGAAAAAATTGCCAAAATTTGACGAGTTTCTTTTTAATTTTAGTTTCTATTCACCTATTTTTTAATTGATATACAATGCAAAATGTTTTTTTTTAATTCTTAACACTAGTGTCTTAGTAATTTTAGTAAAGTTAGTTTTATCTTAATTAGTAAAAAGAACATTAAGTAGCGGACCACAATTTTAGTTGCAAAATATTTAATAACCGCATAATAGTTTTTTTTTTTATTTCAATCTTTTTTTCTTTGACCTATTTTATTTTTATTCAATTTAAGTTTAAAAAATTGCATTTATCAAAACAGAAAACTTACTTAATCAGAAACATTCCCAACTTGTCTTTTGTCATTTTAATTTCTTGTTTGTCTTTTTTCAAAGCTTTCCTTACTTTCCCTTGGTAGCAAATTGATGCACAACAGAAAAATATTAAATGAATCCATGTCACTACACTTGCGCCTGAAAAAATAAACTATTGAATTTTAAACAACAATGCTATTTTTTTCATAAATTTAACTTAACTCAACATAATGTCTGCTGCACTAATTTTTAACTGAAAAATGAATTGGACATGTCATACTCACTTGCAATTTTTTTTCCAAAATTTTAATGTATGTAGAGCTGAGATTCTCTCAAGCAGACTGATACTAACTTATATTCTCTTAAACAGACTTTCTTGTAATACTAATATTCATTACTTTCAACAATTATTAGTCAAATTTATAAATATTTTAATCTATATATAAGCCAATTAGTATTTATTTTAAATTATGGTATTGATTTTCTTTATCTTAATTTCATAAAATAAAAATGTTTTACGTTATTAATCTACGCTTATTTTATTTAAAAACATTTTGGTTAAAACTATTTTCTTCTTAATAACATATCCTATACTTTTCTTCCTATCCTATACTTTTCTTCCTATGATGATATAGACTAAAGGTAAACCCAACGTGGCTGCAACACTTGTTCGTTGAATTAAAAAATGCACACATTAAGTAACCATTTAAATCAAGAGAATCTGACGTCACTTTATCAGCCAATTAAATTCGATATAATACAAAGTATTTGTTTGATAAAGTGACATCAGATTCTCGTGATTTGAGTGGTTACTTAATGGGGGCATTTTTTAATCCAACGAACAACTGTTGCAGCCACGTTGGGTTTACCTTTAGACTGAATAAGCGTCTTTTACTGTATGAGAGAAGGTACAAAAAGAAAAAAAATTGAAAAGATCTTAGTTTTCTTAGTTTCTTAAATTTAAATCTATACTTCATAAAAATTGCTACACAATGATATGTTTAACTACGTTAGAGTGCTGTAATATATAAGTTTGTGCTAAATAAATTTTCGTTTTTTAATTAAACGTCACAATAGTTAGAAATCATCACTAAAATAGTATTTTCATAAACAATTATTTTGAATTAGTAAAATTAAATTAAAATTTGTGCCTTGAAACTAATTTTAAACCTACATAGGTTTTTTGTAACGGTTTGGTTCTAAAACTACTCAAAATTTAAAAATTAATTTAAAAAAGTCAATTCCAAACATTTAAATTAAGCATTTTCTGTAATTGAAACATTAAAAAACTAGGAACCAAGCGCGCCAGCAGCGCCGCACCTACGAAGCGGCAAAAAACTAAAAATCTCCAAAAACTGCTTTGGATTTTGTTATATTAAAAAGCATTTAAGAAATTTTGAGGAAAAGGGGTCGAGATTTTCAACCAATGAATATTTTAAATATTTCAAACCGTAAAATGCACTACTCGCTCGCTGTTTCTCAATTTTTCCCCTACGTATGATTGGCGCTAGTAGTTATTGTACCCTTTTCCTACACTAAAAAACCCTTATTCAGAACTAGTCTATAAAAAAACAAAAATAAACACACCAGTCCAAAGTCCCATAGCGCCACCAACATTCGACACAAAAGTTTCTACAGTAACAGCTGGCATCTGTTGAATATCGGTGTACTCAATATCATTAAAATACACATCCGCAATGATAAGCGAAAAATTGGTTGTGTGTTAACAGTCGTATTAGCTAAATTTACTATTGTAATATAACTTTTAAACATTTAATATAATATATTTATATAAATAATTTTTTTTGTCTTTCAATATTTTAAACCATGCTTTTGCACGAAAATTTAATTTGCCCAAAGCTTTCATTTTGGTAAACGGTGTTATAAACTTAAACATAACAACAATTTAAGTTTTTTCGTTTTAACCTTTTGCGATTGTTATTATCAATGGCTGCTTAAACGCGGAAAACAAATCGCCTCCGGCTGCTTAGTATAGAATAGATGGCGGAGGGCATCTGGGGCCAGTCCACTAATGGCATGCTGACTACTGGCTAAGTTAGCTAGATGCAGGAAAATCTTATTTTTGAGTAATCATTTTATAAAATTAGTAATTCTAATCATTTTTTAACTTTAGTTTTTGAACAGTTAATCAAAATAAATTATTTTTTAAACGCATATATTTGATAATAATATAATCAATTGATCTAATTTAAAAGAAACTGCTTTAATATCCGAATAGCTATTAGTAGCTCGTATTTAAAATACATATTTATTTTATTGTTAAAATATTATATTTTTTTATTTCAAACTGAAAAATTTGTGAAATTTCCACCAAGCAATAAAAGTTTTTCTTAACAACCCACTAACTTAGAGCCGGCTGTTAACATATCGCTAGAAAACTGGAAGTTTATTACTAAGCTGCATTGCAGCGAGCTCATAGGTTTAAAATTAGTCATTCAATACAAATTTTCCACTCTTTCCAAAAGTGTACAAGTGGTTTTTTTATACTCTTCACAAAAACTAAGAAAAGCAACAGCAGCTCTATGGCAGTGTAAAAGAACTATTGGAAACCCATGGGGTTTTCCTTCAAAATAGCCAGTTGGATATATACTGCTATAATAAGACCAATGGCGAGCTATAGTGCTATTGTATGGTGGCCTCGAATGGAACTAAAAGAAGGTAAAGACATGCTTGAAACAACAAGCAATGCCCGCATTTCACAAGCTTGCAAAAATGGAGGAAAAGAACCATAAAGGTTACCTTATAGACGTATCACAATAATAAGCATTGTACTGCGCGTCATACCTTTTTTGCAGCTCAGAAGTGACCACTGCAAAAAAAATTTTAGATTTAAGAAACAAATTGAAACTCTTATTCCCACAAGAGTGGATTGGAATGTTAATAAATAGAGAACATATTACCAAAAAATGCTTTCGTCTGCAACACTGATGGGTCGTGAATGGCTGAAAAAACTGGAGCAGGCGTTAATTTTTATTTCCAGCATGATATGAACCAATCAATAACTCTGGAAAAACAAGCGACGGTGTTTTAAGCAGAAACATATGAAATATTTGCTTGTGCTAGCAGTGATTTACTGCCCGAAGTGCAGAACAGTAAAATTTGCATCTGTTCTGATAGTGAAGCAGCTTTAAAAGCACTAAATGCTATATCAATCACGTCACAATTAATTTTGGAGTGTCAGAACGCTTTGTAAATTTTAGCTGAACACAATGAAGTGAATCTGGTGTGCATTTCTGAACACAGTGGTCTAGATGAAAATAAAACGGCAAACCAACTAGCTAGGAATGGAAGTGGGATGAATTATATTAGACCAGAGCCGGTATTAGGAATTCCTGACCAAACAGTGAAGACTGCGACTAATGAACGGGGTACCAAGCAACATCAACAGTTCTGGAAAACCCTGAAAACATGCTGACAAGCCAGAAAATATATGATGAAACAACATTTTAATTGGCACAGATTACTTCTGCAGTTGTCACGGAAACAATTCAGTCTAATAATAGGTGTAATTACTGTACTCTAAATAAACACCTGAATATATTAAAAATCAAAGAAAATAGTCTGTGCGCTCTTTGCATTGAAGAAGAAGAGACATAAGCTCATTTTCTAGAAAAATGCCTAGCGTTAAGTAACATAACGCCAAAGATATTTGGCAATGACATTTTACATGTGACTGACATTCAGGATAAAACAGCCAAATAAATCTGACAGCTAAGAAATAAATCAAAAAGATTTGAAGAACAATAAGGCATCTATTGACTATGGGGATCGCAATGGGTCAACGCACAGCCTGAGCATAAAAAGTTAGAGGCTTTACCCATTATAATCATCAATTAATATGGCGTTTGGCCATTTTTGCAAAACAATATTATAAATTTATTAAGACTTAGTGTAATTGAACAAAATTTAACACTTATACTTCCACGTAACTTTTTTCCAAAAAAGTCTTCCACTATGAAAAATTTAAAAAAATGAATTTGTCACTAGCAAGATTGGTCTAGGTTTGGGTTTCTTTACAATCAAGTTTTAAACAAAAAGTTAAAAATATGTTTTTACATCAGTTTTAAAATTCGTGTTTTTTTCTGTTTCAAACTTGTAAACTTTTTGTGTAACTATTTGGTTGGTGTATATTTCTAACAAATATAACTGCTTACAAAATAAGTTTTGTTTAATAATTTTAGCTTGAGTGTTATAATTTAGGTACTTTCACCTTTTAATTTATTTATGAAAAAATGTCTAACAAAAACCACTTTTTTGAACTAAGCCATTTAACACACAACCGAAAGATTTGGATCGCTGTTGTTTGGAAGGCGCCAATAGTTCACCATATCCCTTTGCAAGGTAGGATTAAAAACTTTGCCCACAGTGAGCGAGGCACGATAGCTCCAGTATGTGCAAGCCTGGCTGCACTTTTCGTTTCTACACTTAGTCAAAATTTCCGTGAAATTATATGCGAGGCTTTGATAACATTTGAATGCTTTCTCCGGTGTACAAACCTTGTCCTGTGGTATTTTATCGTAAGTGGAAATGCCTAAATATTTAAAAGATTAATTAAGAAAAATATGTACATAATATTTTACTCAGTTTTTTTTATTAACCCATTGGGATTTTTTGATTTGAAAACTAGTGTACATCCACAGAAGGCATTTCGCGCCAGTGCTGCTCAGTGTTTAACTCATTAGGTCGGGGATCAGCACCAAGTTTAATTCTAAGCAGCGATGGCGTGGAATATGTTCTACAGATTTGCGGCAAAATAAATACCAAAGGTTTAACCTGCACACTTTTCCATTTATTTAAAACCGCTAATTTTTTAGTTTACTCGCAGCAAGAACAAGAGAATGTCTGACTGTACACTAAATGCTCGACCAAAATTTTGCTACAAAAGTCGCGCACGCGCAATTTCGTGCGCATTTTCCAGCAAAGGCTATTGCTTCGTTTGCTATTGTTGCAACCCTGAGAAAAACAAACATTTTTATAAGATTAAAAGCCGTGCAAATTAATCAAATTAACCCAAATAAAATTGACCCATCGTGATTTCACAAATTTTTACATCCTAAGGCCCGTTTGCACTTAAGCCAGAATGCAAGATGCACACTGCCTTAAAACTTTAAAATAGGCGTCCACACTTTGGACTTTCAGACTTTCCGACTTGGCGTTGGCGTTCAAGGTTTTGTGCGGGTAACAGCGCCCTTCGATAGTACCTATTTTTTCTGCAAAATATGTACGTTGATAACTCTTTTGCTTAAAAAATCAACTTATAAATATTCTTAAACAAACAAGTTTACATTTCATTACATATAAAATTGAAAACATATTTTTGTTTTTAACAAAACATAATTATATGCAAAATAAATTTTAAAAAAGAATTTTGGCTCTATAATTTTGCTTTTATTAGCCTCCCTGTCCAATATTAATAAGAATTATTATATCTCAACATGGTTTACTTTGAGGTTTTTGTCACCTACAATATGCAGCAACGCTATTCTTGTTAGGTTTTGTTTTTTATTCAAAGAAATAAGCATTTTAAACCGTATTTAACAATAGTTTTGGCTGAAAATTCGTTTTGGTGCCTTGTGCATTGTGCATAGTGCATTATATCTCGTGCATTGTGCATTGTGTATTTTGCGTAAGCGTAAACGAGCCTTTAAATTAAAGACAAATAAATAAATTTATATTAATTTGAAATATATTTATATTACATTTTTTGTACTCTTTAAATTTTTTATTTTAAGTTTCGAAATTCGATTTATCCTTTTTAAACAAGCTAAATCTTTTTGCACTTAACGATTAAATAACTTATTTTATTTATGTTTTAATGCACTATAAGACTGCTAACATTTAACAAAACAAGTTAAATAAATACAATAAATTTACTTATATTTTTAAAATAGTATATAATTTTACTTACGGTTAACCAATCGTTCACTGAAAATTATTAAATATAAATGTTACAATTCTTAATATTATAGGATTAACAAAAAAAATTGTGTTTTCCATTTATCATGATAAACGTGCGCTGTCTGGAATAAATATTTTTTTCTGCAAAATATCTTCGGAAAAATGCCTTCTTTGAGCAGTTTATAGTTCAGCATTTTAAAATCTTTTTGGCTTTTTAAAAGGTTTTTTAACTTTATTTTAGGGTTTCGCTTAGGCTTAGGAAAAAGTTTTCTTTAGTTAGAATTTTACGTGTTTCAGAAGATATTCTTTCCGAAAATATTATGCAGAATGTATTTCTTCCTATAACGCTAATAAAGTGTTGTTAGAAAAATACATTTATATTACATGTTTGTTTTAAAAACAGAATTAGAAGCTCTACATTTAGACGAACTGGCAATAGCAGAAAGAAAATCGCATGTTTCTTATTAAAAACATAACATTGTTTCCAACTGTAAGAAACGTAATATGCATGCACTCGGGATCGTCGTGTCATAAGACCGCCGTGTCGCGGGACCGTCGTGTCGCGGAACCGTCATATCGTAGACCAAACTTCAGGAAAAATTTTGTTTAGAAATTTAGTGTACAGTCGTACATTTTCTTGTGTTATATATTCTTGGTCAGACCAAACAATTCATTATTTTTTGATATTAAAAACGCTTTTAAGGTTTAATTTAAAAAGATGTTAAATGGTTGTCGGGTTATTAATGATTTTGTGGTTTTAGCATTTTTTAAGCTTTTTAATGAATGGTATTCTCACGTCAGGATTTTAAGGACCCTCAAAATGTCATACAGTATTCGTGATCACGTCATATATGTTTTGCTCTGTGGAAATGGTTGTGGGAAGAGCTGTTAGAGTAGCTTTTAGCCTATTAGCGCTTGGGAAAAAATTGGATCTCCAATGGATGAAAGATCTCCATTTTTTTCCAAGCCCTTATTGGCTAAAAAAGATTCTTTCAGGTCATAACTCTGCGAAGGTTTTTAACACTGAAAAATTTCCTTTTAATTGGGAGGGTTTTGACTATCGTGCTAAATAAATCGAATTATGTGGTAATTTACGCGCGTATTTTGTTTCATAAAATATTTTTTTAAATTCATTAAACAAATCACTTGGTTTAATTACACAAACAGTATGCGAGCATTTGAATTTTTCCGTTATAAAATAGTGCTGTTATATATTAAAAGCTTTTAAATCTTCCCCCGAAAGCCCCTTAAACAACCTAAAATTTTTAAAAAATCCTTTAAAAAACATTAAAATTTCCGTTATTTTAGTCCAGAATTGTTTGGCGGTCATTTTCAACTATTTCCGATAAAATCCGTTAAGATTAAATGTGCGGCGCGGAGTCAAACTTTTTGTCTTCAATTTTTATAATTTTCTGAGAAAACCTTACCCCTGCCCCCAATAGCCCATAAAAATTTTTTCAACAAAATATCTCCAGTAATATCTCCAGTGGTTCAGGAGTTATAACCCCCAAAAATGGAGTTTTTCGACAATCCTGTACGTGAAAGATTGCTCAATAAGTATAACGTTTTGCGTTACAATTTTGCACTCAAAGAAAGCGGCTACATTCTACTTTACATTAATACCTTGATCGTTAAGATTGGTGAAGTATTTGTTGAAATATTGCGTTTTTGCTCAATATTGATTGCTCAAATGTTGCTCAATGGGTATAACGATTTACGTTACAAATTATGCACTCCAAGAAAGCGGCTACTTTCTACTTAATTTAATACCTGAATCATTAAGATTGGTGAAGTATTTGCTAAATTTATCAAGGATTTTAATACTTATTTTTGCCAAAATAAAAGCTTTTAACTGTATTGAGTCCAAAATAGCACCTTAATTTATTATAAATTATATTTTTAATTATAATATGAAGCTATAAATAAATTATAAGCTTTAATTATAATATGAAGCTAATTATAAATATATAATTATAATATGAAATGGGATACGTAAATTTTTCGTTATTTTATAGGCAAATCAAGTCTAGCTAACCTTGATGATTTGCAGTATTTAATCAACAATTAAACATTAAAACCATTTAAAATTTTCAGCAAAAACGTTTTAATATTAAAGATTAAATACCATATTTTAACAATTATTTGTCAAATTACTGAATTTAAAAAAAATGTTTGTTTTAATAGTATTTTATTATAATCAATTTAAAAACGTTGCTTAGTTATTACGTTCCTAAAATTATAAACTTGCCTGTACAATTGCAATGGCGAAGCATAGAGTCAATCAAACATTCAACTTGGCAGCTGGGGTAACTGTAGTTAGAGAAGTACTTTAATTTTTTTTCGAAGCATATTGTTCGGCCCAACTGATCAGTTTGCAGTCGCGTGTTTTTGGTCGCCTAAATGTAGATATTAAATGCAAACAAAGTTAGTATTCTTGACATGCAAGAACACATTAGACATTACTATGGATTTTGCATATTGTTTAAATCTCATAATTACATGAGTCTTTTAATCCGGCCAAGATTTGGTCTAAAAATCAAACGGCAGCTATTTTTGTTATTCCAGTGCAAAATTTAAAAAAATTCTGTTACACTTAAAAATCAGGGAGGTTTAAACTTTTTTATAGTGGCCGAACTTAAAGCGTGTGCGATTAACTTTGGCCACCTAGAAAAAAACTGGTGATAACTATTGCTAAAATAAACAGTAAATATTTTTAAAGGTTGCAAATTTATCCTTAGCTATTGTTTTTGGTACATACAATTTTATTCTAAACTTAAAATTCTAAATAAAACAATTATATATCATAATTTGTAGTAATGTTATAGCCAAAAAAAAGAATTAACTTTTTTGTGATTTATGAATTTTTTGATTGTCAAGCCGGGCCGGTCCGAGCCAAAAAATAGCGGGTCAGGCCGGGCCGACATTTCTAGGCCAGACCGGGCCAGACCGTAAAATTTTGGCCCTGGTTCAACTCTGGTTCACGCTATATTAAAATTATTGTTCGGAACGTTGCACAAATTTGATCGTTCATTTTAAATTACTAATCCCGTTAACGCTGGTGCTAATTTACAAAATCAAATCAATATGAATTATAAAAAAATACCTGCAGACTGACGTGAACATGTGAACCTACAGGTAGCACAATGGGATTTTTCTCCAACATGGCATCAGTAGCACTGGTGAACAAATGCACTGCGTGCTCATCGTAGGAGTTGAACACAGATGGAAATAAATCGTTATTTGGGTACCAATAGGCAAATCCAAAACCTCCAACCGGACCTATAATTTTTTGTTTTTTTTTAAACCGCATTGGTATTATTATAACTGAGCAAAATTCTGAACCCCTTCTACATTCTATAATGTTTCAGTATGATCCGATGATGTGTTTTTAAGGGACTGCAATTTTTTTTTAAAGTTTCAGTTTGAAGTTTTATAGTCTTTGAATCTCGAATGACCAACTAAAAGTAAAGCATATAATTGAATTTTTGTATTAACCATTCAGATGGGGAGCATAACATTTGGTGTTTCAGTTTATTGAATAAGGGCGGTTGGTATAAAGTGTTCAACAGTTTAACTGCATTTCCTTATATTTCTCGTTTCACATTTTGGCGTCATAAATCACAGACGGTTATAACAGTACACAAAAATTGTTCGAGTCAAATACTTCATTTTTGAGATCTAGACAATTGTAATTATTTTATCATAAATATTTTGGTGATGGCTTAGAAAATTTTTAGAGCCTTATTCATGCCATTGTGAACGCCTAAAACTCATTTTCCTACATCGATGCTCTGCGTATAAGCGACTACCATATCGCTTTAAATATTTGGCGTGATGATTTTAAAATCATAAAAATTCTGTGTTCACTGATTGCCAACCAAATATGTTAACCCCTTTATACTCCAAAAATTATAGTAAGCTAGCTTTATTTTTTATTTTGAGTTTTGTATATATGTATTTATATAAAAACCTAATTTGTGATGCTTGATAAGATATTTATTCGGAATTTACCCATCAATCATCGATACTGAATTTTTTTTTCAATTTTAAAAGTTACCAGAATACATAACCCCGAATGTTTTCAGTTTTAAAAGTTATCAGAGTACATAAGCCCGAATGCCCCAAAAATTAAAAATATTTTTGTTTTTTGTTAATTTTAAAAGTTTATCTATACTCATTTGTAAAAATTCTTGGCACAATGATTTTAAAAACATATCGTTTTCGAAGTCTTATCCACTCGTTACTCATTTTTCTCACAATGTATTATCTAAATTTTATTGAGTTAAAATAATATCATCATATTTATACTTGTATGAAATCAAAGATTTTGTTGGTTTTTAAAATATTGCTTTCAGCGGGATGCACCCATTGGTACTTGGTATTTGTTTTGACAGTTCACAAATTACCCTCAAAATATTAACCGATTAATTCTTTATTTTATTTATTATAGTTTTTATTGAATTACGTTTTCTTATCAGCGTGTTTATATTTATTTATTTCAGTAAGAAGCATAAAATTTCATTAATTTAAAAAAAATAAAAATGCAATAACCATAACCTTTTCCGATTATTAAAATAAAAATGCTATTTGCGTATTGGTTACAACGTGTTTAAAACTATAAAAACTCAATGTAGATTTTATTTTTAAAATTTTTCCGTTTCCACAAAATTAGAATTTAATTGTGTCCAATATTTTTGTAAATCATATTTGGTGTCTCGTTCTTGTATTGTTTGAGCGTTGTTAGAAAAATTAACAGTCGTTTAATTAAGTCTCATAGTCTTTACTAAAAATAAAAGACACACACAATCATAAGACTAACTGAAGATTCATAGCATTACTTTAGTCAAAATAAAATTCATTAAACACCTTATAGTTAAACCACTCATTTTTTCAAAAAAATGAAAGTACTGAAGGTACCCGCAGCAGTATAATAAAAAATTAAACTAAAATTTGTGTTTTTTTTTACACCGGAAATTATGCGGTCATCGTTCATCATCGTGCTGGATTTAGGCTATACATACATTGACGCTATGAAATAGTAGTCTTTTTTACACTGGACATAAGTTTACATCCCAGAAGCACAATTGCTTAGCGGTGAAACAATCGAATATTTAAATGCTAATGTCTTCTAGTAGGACAAAAATGCGTGCCATCTTAAGGTAGATTATGCTGGAAAAATTGCTTAACTAAGATTTTTTTATAATTAGCAGGTAGAGAGTTATGTTATCTTCCTTACTCCGTTCAATATAGTGTATATATTGTGTACTATCAATGATCACATATTTGGGGTTTTTTTTGTTAAATTAATAAAACTTATTTTTTTATCATTTAAATATTTTAATCAACTTTTAACTCTTCTTTCAAATTAAATTAAAAGTCTGGTCTGGTGCTAAGTATTTACAAAAAATATTAAATACTTACAAAAAATAATAAATAACTAAAATTTAATAAAACTAATTAAAAATCCAGTACATCGCAGTACAAAAAATACCTGGAAGTCTCTGTTTTAGACCTTGGGGCTCAAATTCAAAGCAGGGTCCGCTGTGCAAAAGATATCGATTGACTTTTATCGATGTGTTAGATTCATTGCAACAGTCAAATATATGGCCGTTTTCGAACCAACATAGCAAAAACTGATTCCGACATGCAAATGTTGTGTCCTAAAATCAAACAAGTAATGACTTTTTACCATGAAACTAAAATTACTCAAAAAAAAGGCAATCCATTTTTAAAATGTAAAAATTACAATAAATTATAATTTATGAAACATGTTTATTTTATTTACAAGTATGTGACGAAATTTTTCAAACCTCACAAACATTAACTTGGTGTCAAATATGTGCAGATTTGCAGAAATATTTAACAACACCTTATTATTTATTTGTTGTGTTTTAGTTTATTTATGAAGTTATAGAGTTAAAACATTTAATAATGGTTTACATTTCTTGTGTTCTTTTACAATTTTTATCAATCAACTGAAAAACAGTTATGTTTTTTCTGTCCTAAACAATAAACATCTTCAAAATATTTTGAAAAAATGGGCACTGGCTAAAATTTTAAAAGATTCTTTTTTCACCAGCAGGAGGGCCAATTTTTTTACACATCTTAAAAGGTCAAGAAAAACTTTTTTTTTGTTTTTGAATGTTTTTTTTTTTGTTTTTTTGTTTTTTTTTTGTTTTTTTTTTGTTTTTGTTTTTTTTTTGTTTTTTTTGTTTTTGAAATTTTTTTTCGAAACTGCAAAAAATGATATGAGCCATCTTTAAATATATAATTCTTCTGAAAAAATTGATTTTAAGCTTATGACAAGCCATCCAAAATTGTGTAATTCCCATTTGGCTGCGTTCCCATTTTTTTTGTCCATTAGCAAGTTGTGCACATAAAAACTAATGGATTAATTTTTAATATAACATGATGTTGTTGATCTTAATCTACTAGTATCCAACCAATGATTTTATGTCCGTTTAAAAGCAAAAAAAAATTATTTGCAAAACCTGAAGATCGATTTCGTGAAAATGTTTTGTTCAGAATAAATATGTCCATGTTAATTTCTTTTAAAATCTCAACTGCATTAGAACATTTTCCAAACTATAAGCTTTGCAATAATATCTCGGTTAGCCCAATATGTTTTGTGTTTGGGGAGGAAAGTCCCTCCGTTTTTAGTAAAAATGCATTGTCCACTGTTAAGATGTTTTAATCATGTTTATCTTTCAAAAAATAATATTCTGGTTTTCCACTGACTCTTCTATTAGCAATAAGTTTAGGCCAATTGAAAAAAAAAAGTTTTTTTACTTTAAAAATTCATGGAGTCACCCTTTTCGTGAAAATAGATTGTGCGGCATAATTATGTTCATGTTAATTTTTTTTAATTCAACCCCGTTACAACATTCCCCTACCCATAAATTTTCCAATAATATATCATTTCGCCCAACTTTTTGGTGGTGGTGGAAAAGGGTCCATCACTTCTTAGTGAAAAAACGTTGTCCTGCATAAAGATGTCGATGTAAAAGAACATTTTATTATCGCTTTCCACTGATTAAATACTCTTATCAATAAGTTTAAGCCAATTTAGAGACAAAAATTTTTAATTTCCAAAATCCATAGGGTTCACGGTGAAAATGTGTTTCCATTATAAAGATGTCCATGATCAATTTTTTAAAATTTAAACTTCCTTACGACAGTCCCAAGGCTATAAGCTTTCCAATGATACTTCATTCAATTGTATCCGTTGAATGGTTGGAGAAAAGTTAGGAAACACACATATGGACGCACGCGCACACACACGCACCCACTCACACGAACACGCACCCACTCACACGAACACGCACACGCACACACACCAACGCAGACAAACACAAGCACGTAGACGCACTCGCACCGGCACACGCATCCGCACTTGAATTCGCATACGCACATACACACAGGTAAATAAATTAACAATTAATCGAATTATGTAATTTTTCGGATTACACAAATTAGAAAACCTGTATTTTATATTCTCTCAAAATTGATCGTTTAGTTTCGTCATAATTTTATGGCGATTTTTGTATCAAAATTTTTTTGTTGAATACCAAAATAAATTGATTTTTATAACAATTAAATCTAAGGCCTAGTTCATACCGACAGAGTGACAAGTGACAGAGTGCGTTCCGCGCGCGTTTACATCCTTACACAGTCACGTCACGTCATTTATTGTTTGTTTTGTGTGCAAAGAGTACAGCGCGTTAAAAGTAATCGTGACTTGTCCACAAATTGTGGCTCAAAAATTGCAAAATTACGCGCAATCAACTCGTCATTAAAAAAATTCAGCAAACCGATTTCGTTCAATGTTCAAGAAATACTCTAAAAGGCTTGTACAACAACATACCAAACGGCGCTTCTTATCTTTTACTAATAAAGAAATTTTGTTTTTTTGGATCAAGGTTTTTTACTGGATTGACCGTAGTGATGCGCCGTAGATAAACAATTTTTTAGAATTTTTGAACCATTTCAGAAGGCAGGCAAAAGTCCAAGCTATGCTCGGAGATATGTCATGGACAAATGAACCGTTCTGTTAATTAGATAGGTACTGTATTTTTTCTAATAGTAGCCTGGCTTCTAATAGTAGCGTACCTCTAATAGAAGCCTGAGCTTTTATTACAAGACTGCACACAATTTAAAGGGCGGCTTGTAAAGGTTTAGAACATAAGGCGAGTTCTATGAAGCTGAGATATTATTAAATGCCAATGATGTTTCCGTGGACTTGTTCGCGTGAGCACATATGTAGGTCATTGATTGGTCGTTGGATAAAAACAAAAACTTTATTAAAATTTTGTTAAAAGTTTGAGAGTATTTTGTTTGTAAAAATCGTTCTTTAAACACTATACTTGTCTGTCCTTTCTTTGTTAAAAAATAGTAGCCTAGCCTCTATAAGTAGCTTTCCTTTAAAACTAGCCTACCTTTTTACATCCATTGACAAAATAGTACCCTAGGCTTGTTAGAGGAAACACGGTAAGGATTTAGGCCGGGTTGCATCATAACTATTTAAGTTAAGTAGACTACTTAAAATTATACTGAGTATGTACATTTTATACAGATTCAAAGCTACTTAAGTACCCTACTTAATTTAATTAGTTATAGTGCAACCAGGCTTAAGGTCGATGGAGCCTTGGGCACTTGGAGCTGGAACTTTGAGGCAAAAAAGGGAACTTGGAGCCGTAGGTGGGGAACTTGGAGCCGTAAGTTGGTAACTTTGAGCCAAAAATAAAAATCGCTAAAACGTATATCTAAACCTAAGCGAAGTCTAAATCTAATCCCAAACCATTTTTTCTTAAAGGCTCCAAGTTCCCATTGCTCGTGGCTCCAAGTTTGCAAAAAATTCCGATGGCTCTAAGTTCCCTGCTTGTGGCTCTAAAGGCCCGTACCACGCTGAGATGTAACAGTTTAATTTGTCACCAGTGCAAATTTTTATCCAGATATTATTTTCAATCAAAATTCCTTCATAGATATTCCAGAGCTTCCAGAATTAACAATAACAAACATAGCAATAATTCCAAAAAAAACTTTGGACTTGTTTAGCAGTTTTTTTTTGTTTTTCTATGCAGAGTTTAAAAAACCACTCAAAGTTACATAAATTATCAACATATAAAGTTCCGTATAAGTTGATTATTTGTTGTTGTATACTGATACCTCACTAATTTATCTTTCGATACCTTACAAACTTCAAGTTTTTATAGTTGGGCCTATGTGAACTACATATAAATTACAGAAATACATTGTATATTATATTACATGAATATTACACCCATTACTTACAAACTGTCATGCTACCTTAAAAGTAATAACAGTAACTAAACTCAAAGTTTTTTCGCATGCTAAATATCTTAACGTGTCCAACACATGTAATTTTTGGCTTAACAAAACAAGGAATGCAATAGCTTTTATTGTAAAAATTAAACAAAAATACCTCAGCAAAATCCAAAATTGAAGTTCCTTGAAGCGACTTGTCGAGTTCTTTTTGCAAGTATGAAAGGTTGTATCCCTGTTTATAGAAGTAGCCAATGTCCATAAGGGCGGTGCTGTAAGCAGAAGTGAAACTGGCCATGCTGAATTCCGCATGAAGAGTGTCCATATGCGAATACTTGGTTTCCAACTTTGTTTTGTTAATTTTTGTTAAAATGCAAATTACCAAAGAGGGAAAATTTAAACCATCCACCGGGTACTTTACACTGATGCTGGTGAGCGTTGGGTTATCCATGAAATATTCCAGTAAATGTTTTAGCTGGATACACACCACAATAAAAACTGAGATAAGTACGAGTATCCAAAAAGTCCGTGACGCGATTCCACCCGAATTCATTGCCTTAAACAATTATTTCTTTTATCAATTTCAATCTCATTCATTTTTGGTTTAAATTTAAACTATATAGGTAATTAATCGAGAATTTTTATTTATTTACTTTTGTCTCTCAAGTTTTTTAAAAGCGTTCGATGTCTAAAAGATTATAAACTGTCTTACAAATATTTTGAAAATTTTTTTGTTGTTTTTTATTAAAGTCAGCATCAACGTAAAAAACTTCTTTTAGCAATGAAGTTTAAATACGTCGATTTTTTATTCAATCTTTCGTGATAATCGGAATGTATTGAATAAGGTATATAAAAATCTACAAAAAGAAAGTTTATTTTGGTTTCCTACATATGTAGCATCAAACTTCAGTAATAATAGTAAATAGTATAATAATACTAATAGTAATAGTAGTTGGTAATTGTAACAATATTAGTAATAGTAACAGGAATAGTAAAAGTAATAGCAACAGTAGTAATATTAATAATAATAAAAGTAATAGTAATAATAGTAAAAGGAAAAATTATAGTGATAGTAATAAATGGTAATAGTAATAATAAAAATATTTGTAATAGTAACAGGGGTAGTAATAGTAACAGGGATATTAATAGTAATAATAATAATAGTAATAGTAATAATAGTAATAGTAATAGTAATAATATTAATAGTAATAATAGTAATAGTAACAATAGTAATAGTAATAATAGTAAAAGTAATAATAGTAATAGTAATAATAGTATTAGTTATTAGTAATAATAGTAATAGTAATAATAGTATTAGTAATAATAGTAATAGTAATAATAGTAATAGTAATAATAGTAATAGTAAAAAAGTAATAGTAATAATAAACATAGTAATAGTAATAATAGTAATAGCAAGAATGCTTAAGAGTCTACTCTTATGTATTCTTGATAATATTAATAATAGTAATAATAGTAACAGTCATAATTGTAATTAATAGTAATATTAATAATAGCATTAGTAATAATATTAATCGTAATAATAGTAATATTAGGTATAATAATGCAGATTAAGTCAAAGAAGGGCCCATTGGGCCTCTCGTCTAGTTTAACTTAAAAGACGGGTATTTTTAATAAAAATCAAGACACCAGTTTGCAGTTAGTCATATATAAATACCGAAGAATTTTTTGCCTAGAAAGCCAACCTAAGCAGCCAAAAGCGTGGATTTTAAATTTATTCCAATTCTCATAATAAAAAAAATATTAGCAGAAATATTTTTCTTTGAAAAAGAGGTCGGCAACGGTATTGGGGATTCTAAGGATTGTATTACATTTTTTTGAATTCATGACTTTATTTCTTTCCGGTTTAAAACTGAAGTAAGTTACAAACCTTTTGTTTAACAGTTTAAAAGAACTAAAATAGTTTAAATATTTAACTCGTTTTCAGTTTAACATATTGGTTTATGGTTCAAACCTAATTGCTGGAGCTGATTATAAAAAAAGACGCCAGATCAAATCAAAAAAACACTCCATAGCCGAATATTTTTCTTCAAATAGATAATTCTATTTAAAAGTTTTTGGCAACTTAAGTTTTCTTGCTGCGATGCTTTGTCAAAATGCATTCACTACTAAAAATTAGAATTACCTGTTTTGTAATAATCATTTCTTAAATTATTTTCTCAGAACGGCTTTTGGTGATGGTGGTTAATTATTTGTAAAACACATGCATTTTTTAAATATTTTTACTATGGCTAATATAAAAGGTTTAAAGCAAAAAACTACTAAAATTAATTTTAAGGTGCTTTAAATTTTATGTTTTTTTAAAATTTTTATTCCAAGATGCAATCTACAATATTCCAGAATGGTTTTTTTTGGACCACTCATATTATATAAACTATAAAGTATCATATTAAAATTCATGATTTGAAATTTAATGGGTTTTTGAGAATTCGTTGATAATGAGAATGGTCGTTTGAAGAATGGGCATTATCTTCCAGTTGACAAAACTTTTATTTTTTTACCGTTTCAAAACAAACAACGTGTTTCTTTGTCAGAAAACGCTCAATTCATTTGGACAAAACACGTTGTTTGTTTTGAAACGTGGAAAGAAATAAAAGTTTTATTAATCTGATGATAACGCCCAAAAACAACCATGAATTTTCTGATATTTTTTAAAGCACCAGCACGCATAAAAATCAAATTTAAATAGAGTTATAAACTGTCATGAATACATTACATGGGTTATCGAAGAAACAAAATATCATGGATTGTTGTTGTTGGCTATTTTGCCTTATGCTTGATTCACAAAAACTACCTGTTATTTTTAATTTTTAAACGTATTTTTTTTCTTCATCTGTTTTTCAATTATCAAGTTTTGTTTGACTTGAATCTGCTGAAACATCAGCTAATTTTTTATCTTGTGCCTTATACCTTTTAGAAAAACAAAGTAACTTACATGAGATAGGCCGTGAAATGTCGTATTTTCAGAAAAACTTTCCACTTTTTTCTGAAACGCAGCGCGAGTCTTCTGTAAATTGTTCTGATAAAATGTTTTGCGATTTTTGTTTGAAACATCGTTCTTGATGGCTGCATTCCGCTGCCACAGAGCTGCCACAACTGCGGATTGTTCATTGGACGGCCGAAAACCTCCCGCAGCGCCGCCGCGCCCAAAATTCCCGCTGCTTCCAGGTATTTTGGAATCCATGCTTTTACACTCCGAACAAACCATCACTCGTTAATTTTTGGTTACAGAAAACAGTTATTGGAGGCATTATGAAAGCCACTTCTAAAAAAGGACATCAATAGTATCATGGGTAGCGCGGGAGCGCCACGGGGCGATTTAGCCCCGCGGAAGTCCAAAGGGAAAAGTCCAAAGGGAAAAGTCCAAAAGACAAAATCCAAAGGACAACGTATCCATACTTTTGTCCTTTGGACTTTTCCCTTTGGATTTTGTCCTTTGGACTTTGTCCAAAGGATAAATTCTAAGTAGCGTTCATACTTCGTCCAAAGGACAAAGTCCAAAGGACGTTTTGGCTTTTCCAAAGGACGTTTTGGCTTTTATAAAATTGTCTTTTGAACTTTGTTCAAAGGACGTTTTGTCATAAGTATGAACCAGCCCTTAGAGAACGTGGGTAAATTTTGAAATTCAGAATCATCATCATCTTATTATTATTTATTATTATTATTATTATTATTATTATTATTATTATTATTATTATTATTATTATTATTATTATTATTATTATTATTATTATTATTATTATTATTATTTATTATTATTATTATTATTATTATTATTATTATTATTTTAATCTATCTATTATTTATTATTATTATTATCATAATCATAATCATAATTTATTATTATTTTTTTATTATTATTATTATTATTATTATTATTATTATTATTATTATTATTATTATTATTATTATTATTATTATTATTATTATTATTATTATTATTATTATTATTATTATTATTATTATTATTATTATTATTATTATTATTATTATTATTATTATTATTATTATTATTATTATTATTATTATTATTATTATTATTATTATTATTATTATTATTATTATTATTATTATTATTATTATTCCAACGCTCAATCTTTAAAAGTGATATTCCTCATTCGTTATTGATTGATCAAAAATAAACATGGGTTCGTTGGAAAGAAGAAAGAATTACGCAATTTTCTTACGAAGCACTTTTTTCATTTAGATCCTTGTTATCGATTTATTGATCAAAATAAAAAATTGAAAAAATAGACCAATAAAAACTCCCAACCCCACAATAACAGCCTTTTGGCAACACTAAGAATTGCAATACAGAGCAATCAACGAATAGCCCCTCATAGAAACCGCACAAAAAAAGCAGAAAACGGTGTTTGGTTTTAATTGGTGGCGGAAACCGAACCAGTTTCGAGCGCCGTCTACTTCAACCGCGCGTAAAACGGCGAAAACAACAATGTATTTTTTTATTTCTTGCTTTACTGATGACAAAATTAATTCAAAGTTTTTTTTAAATAATATAAGCATCGGTGGCGCGGGAACGCCACGCGGCGGTTTAGCCCCACAGCACTGCGACAACTATAACTAGAGCACCTGGTATATTTTGTAATTTATGTTTATCATCTTTTTCCTCTTATTATTATTTATATTTCAAAAAATACAATTCCAATCATCGGTGGTGCGGGGGTGCCACAATGGAATTCAGACCACGGCACCGCGCCAACTTGACTTAGAGAAGATGCGTAAATTTTATAATTCATTTAGATGAACATCTTTAGATGAACATCTTCTTATTATTATTATTATTTTGTTTTAAAAATTATAATTGCAATCATTGGCGCACGCCATGGCGCCAACTATATTTAGAGAGCGTATGGGTAAACTTTGTCTGGAGCGCCACTGCACCGCACTAACTATAATTAAACAACGTGGGTTAATTTTGTAATTTAAATTCATCTTATTATTATTATTTTTTTATTTTTATTATAAATAAATTATCGCTGGCACGGGAGCGCCACACGGAGACTAAGCCCCACGGCACCACGCAGACTATAATTAAAGAACGTGGGTAAATTTAGTATTATGTTTTTCTCCTTATTATTATTAATATATTATTTTTCAAAAGCTTATGTCTTAAAACCAGTATTCCTCCCTCGTTACTAATTGATCAAAAAACATGGGTGCTTTAGAAATTGTAGAAAATTCCTCTATAATTCGATTTGATAACAATAATTTGATAGATAGTATGTGTTTTATTGATATTGATATTAAAACTGTTTAAAAAAATTATATTTCGGCAACGGCAACGGAATGATTATAAACATATGTCATCGCGCAGCTAACACTATAATTTATTCGGCTTTTTTTTAATTTAATTCAAAAAAGTGGTAGACTACCCTTGAAAAATGCTCTAAGAATAGAGCAGGAAAAAGGGGCGATTTTTCCCCGGGCGTATGTTTAGACAGAAAAGATGTGGACTAGGCTGAGATGGACATTATGTGGACTATAGGAAATTTCATTTGGTTTGGGCAGCTGCTCACTAAATAAAAATTTCTACCTATATGATAATGATTTTATACATTGATCTAATCACACAGCACTGTTGCATTTTTTTTAGTTTGATGAAATGGCAATTTAAAAAATAATACTCACAGCAATTTTTGACAAGCGTGGAATCACCACTTTTCAAATTTATAGTTGTTTTTTATACATACAAATATAACCTTCTAATTGAAAAAGTGGCGATTTCGCGTTTGTCAAAGATTGCTGTGAGTATGATTTTTTAAATTAACATTTCATCAAACTAAAAAAAAATACAACAGTGCTGTGTGATTAGATCAATGTATAAACAAATCATTATCATATGGTAGAATTTTTTATTTAGTGAGCAGCTGCCCAAACCAAAGGCGAATTCCACATAATGTCCATCTCAGCCTAATCCAAAATTTAAGTAATGTACGTAACACGCGATTCATTAAGGATAAAAAAATTGAATAAAAATTAGGTTAGAAAAACAAAAGTAAAACTATGTTGATATCATTAACCGGGGACAAAGTTTAGCCAGTTTTTAGCGCATATTTAATAAAAATTGCTTCCAACGGCTGTGGGACACCCATCAACATTACGCGGGAGGTTGCCAAAAACACTGGCAAACCAACAGCTTCCTCGGCAAAATCCTGTCCTGGCGCCTGAATATGTTTAAAAGGAAATTTTTTAGGCTAAATTTATATTTGAATGAACTATCAACAAAAAATAAAATCAAAACTTCTGAGAAACATTAATGGGAGATTTCCTTTAAGAATTTGATTAGGATTAGAATTATTTTTTAAATATATTTCAGTGTTTTTTTAATTATAATGATAGGTTATAAATTACGTAAAACTCAAATTAGTTTTGCTGTATTATACTAGTAAAAAGCTGTGCTTTCCACCAGTATAATACAACAAAAAATTTGACCATTGGTAAAATGGCGCAAAACTTTAAAATTTCTAATTTCTGAATTATTTCTATTTTCTTTAATCGAACAAATGTTTTGGATAAAAGTTTTTTTTTAATGTTTGTTGATATTCAGTTATTACGACGAAGAATATATAAGACAAGAGAATTTCCGATTATACACTAAATTTTTGAACAAATTTTGCGAGAAAAATCGCACTTTTGAATTCGTGTGCGATTTTTCTCACAAAAATCCGCCATTTTCTGCTAGTTTTTCCGCGCTGCGATTTTTAACACAGTGTTAGTTTTCTCGCAGTGGGGACTGCGACTTCTTTCGCACTTTATGCTGCTTTATACGCACTGCGATTTTTTTCGCACTGCGAGTCTGGCTGCGCAACAAAAAAATACAGACGCTTGTAGTCATTTTTAATGGAGTAAAACACTTCGAAACTTGTTTTATTTAATTTAAAAACGTTGGAATGTTACTTTATTTTATTAAAACTAAAAAGTTTTAACATCTTAAGGTAAAAAAAACGAATTTTACTCATTTAAACACAAAATTTTCGCTCCCCTTTGTTTTTATTTTTTTTTTTTGTTATGCAGCCCGACTTGCAGTGCGGAAATAATCGCAGTGCGAATAAAGCAGCATAGAGTGCGAAAGAAGTCGCAGTTCCCACTGCGGGAAAACTAACACTGTGTAAAAAATCGCAGCGCGGAAAAACTTGCAGAAAATGGCGGATTTTTTGCGAAAAAAGTCGCACACAAATTCGAAAGTGCGGCTTTTCTCGCAAAATTTTAGTTAAAAATTTAGTGTACAGTCGGACATTCTCTTGTGTTATATATTCTTGTTACGACTAACAATTATTTGAGTTTATTACATTGAAATTGACGTTTTTATATTTTTATTACCACTTTTTAAACTAATAACATTATTATCTTCCATTGATATAAAAAAACTGGCGTGTTTAATAAGAACACTCCAAAAATTTATTTCGTAGGAAAACACAAACACGTATCACTGTGTATTTGACAGTAAAAAAATCACCTGAAAAATCTCAAAACCAATAAACTGTAGGCAATAAAAAACCAGTTTAATTTTATATAATTAAAAATGTCGACGAGCGTTTGTTTTTATGCACGCCCAGACTTTTCAAAATTAAACAATTACGATGTTTATTGGTTGTTTATTGATTCGCTGGAATTGCGCCGTATAAAAGCTGATTTATGCATGGTTTATAATATTGTGAACAAAAATGTTGATTTAAATTTTAATGATTTTTTCAGTTTTGACGATAACTTGTATTATATGTGTGGTCATATGTTTAAACTCAAATTAACTGCTTCTCACACAGCTACTCTCACGGAGCAAAACATATGACGTGATCACAAATAGAATACTATAGAACATTTTGAGTGTCCTCAAAAATTTTTATGTGATTTTTTGATTTACGATATACGGTCATGCGAAATATCCACCCGGTCCACCCGGTGTCGGCGACCAGCCAAACCGACCATTTTACATGCTATATATTTCATGGTAAATTTTCCGTTTAAGAAAAATTATTATCTGCGCATGAAACAAAGCAGCAGCATGAAACAAAACAAAACAATTTATTGATTATATGATCTTTTTTCTATATTTATTGATTTTTTTATAAAAAAATTTCGGTATTTGTGGAAGCTATATAATCTTCTCACAGCAAAAAGGAACACTAATCAATAATAAGAAAATTCGATTGTCTTTTACTTTTGTCCCTATAACATTAAATAATTTATAAATCATATGGTTTATTAACTGGTAGACGCGTCAACCCGTTCCCGTAATTGCCTTTTCCTTGGTTTACAACCGTAAAACCTTGGTTAAGGATGTCATTAGTACTAAAACTAAAGCTAAAATGCTTTAGTACTAAAGGATTTTTTAAGCTTAGTACTAAAGCTAAGGCGCGGCTAAACTAAAATTAGCAAAAATTCGGCAAAAGGTATGGGCTTTGCAAAACGTTAGCTTTTGCCAAGAAAATAATGACAAATCACCAAAAAGTCTTAAGTGAACATGATTATTTAATGAGATTCAGTGAAAGAGGGAGGTACATATGGTAGGGTCCACCCCTCCTCTTAACCTCAAAATTTTGGACCGCCCTCCTAAATAAAAATCGAATCCCCCTTAAGAAATTTTTAAATTTTTAACCTAACTCTGCTTAAGAATTTTAAATATGAGACCTACCAGACACACCCTGACTTTCTTCTAGATTTTAAAATTTTGAATCCAGGGTTTACAACCCTTAAAAGCCAGCGAGTCGGGAAGGAACCCTAGGATCTTCCTCCCAGAATTCAAGATGCAATTTACCCTATAGGTATCCAACCATTACAACCGTCCTCCCCCTCTTAGCTGTCAAAACTACGCTCACCTGGAGTTGAATATACTATATCATATATATATTTATTTATTTATATATATATATATATACTATATACTTACTTTAAATGTAACATAAGTGAGTTATTTAAACAATAATGCTAATTAAAACAATTAAAGCTACTTTTGGTTTCAATGTTCTGTGAGTATGCAGTTTTACTTTTTTGTATTTCTCATTTTTGTTTAAGCATTAGAAAAGACTTATTTTTTGTCTTTTTGAGGTATTTTTTGAGTTTCTAAGTGCTTAATATTAAAATAATCTCATTTTTACGATTTCATATGGGTATTTTGTAAAGTTTATTATGCAGTAAGCTTTTTTTTATAAGAAATGTTGATCATATGTTTTATTGCTTTAGATATGTATTTCAAAAAAAATATTCTTGATAGTTAACCAATTTAATGGATATTTGCATTTAAAGTTAAGACTGCAATACAGTTACAAGAGTAACTCTAAAACTCTAAATTAATCCTAAAAATAATATTTTAAAATTATAAAACTAAAACTTGATGCAATAACAGTTAAATAAGTCTTTAATGTTGAGTTTTTACTATAAACCTAATAGTGCAATGCTAGGAACAACCTTAAAAAAGAGATAATTTTTAAAATTTAGGAACATGTCCATATTTGTCAGTTTGGCAAAGGCTAAGGCTTATTACTAAGTACAAGTACTAAGTCTTTTTTGGGCTTAGTACTAAAGCTAAGGCTAAACGATTTTCGGACCTTTAGTACTAAAGCTAAGGCACGGCTAAAGTGAAATTTCCTGGCAATGCACACCCGTACTTCGTATGACCAATGTCGCACTTCCGGCATACATAACTTTTTGCGCGATTAGTGCCCTGCCCAGTGAGCGTGAGCGTGCAAATTGAAATGGTTAAAGTTGTACGGTAGCAATATGCAAACTTTTCTCACGGAAACAGTGTATTACGTAGGATATTTCATGTTGCAAAAACTTGCATATTGCTATACCGTACAGCTTTAACTATTTCAATTTGCTCGCTCACTGAGCGCTATTCGCGCACAAAAAATTATGGATGACGGAAGTACGATCTAGGTCATGCGTAGAGTTAAACGCTGTAAGGTTTACGTACGACATTTGTCATACCAAAATACCACCACCGTGAGACCTTTGTTGGTAAGGTAAGGTTTCACCTTTGTCGTACGAAGGTTTCACAGTTGTAACGGGGAAAAAGGCCATTACATGAACGGGTTAAGACACTGGATCACCAAGCAAAAAAAGAAAAACTTAATAAACAATGTAGGTATTCAAATTTACTTGATAACTTTCAAGTCACAAGTTTTTGAAATATTATATACTATGGATTTAAAAATAGGTTTGAATTGAACGCAAGAAAAAACAATTTTCACAGGGTCTTTAGATTTTCCCGAATTTTTTTAAAACGTTGAGCCGCCAACAAAGGAAGCTTGGAGCCCTTAAAATGATTTGGACTTAGATAAGCTTCGCTTAGGCTAACGTATAGGTATTAGCAATTTTTATTTTGGCTCCAAGTTCCCAAATCACGGCTCCAACTTCCCCACGTACAACTCCAAGTTCCCAATTTTTAGCTTCAAGTTCCCGGGGCTCTATTTTACATTACACTGCTGTAACTATAAAAACTTTTTTTAATTTATAAAAGTATTTGGCTGATAAAAACATTTAAAAAAACAAAAATTGAAAACACAAAACAGAAAATAAATCAAATGAGCGAATTTTTTAAAGTTTTTTAAAAATATACAAAAAATAGGCACTTTCTACTGAGGAACTAGTTAGGTTGTGCAAATTTAAATAATTGAGTATTAATGTTTTTCAACTTAAGTTACGTTTTAGTTTTAAGCTCTTATTTTTAATGTGAATAATTTCTAAAAAAAAACAAATTGTAGGTTGCATAATTCAAAACTTTAAATATGCACGGAAAATCTTCAATCCGGGGAGATTTCAATGGATTGAAACGAGCGCATTTTAGTCTGCTGTTTTAAAAAACTGCAAATTGCTGACAATCGCTTAACGCATGAATTTATTACACGAATTGTTCAATTCAAACACAATACAAGTTTTGCCATTCATTGTCAAAATGTGTAAATCATTGTGTACACCGGAAGACCTGTTAAGGCTTGATAAATAACATGGCCTGAAATGACTAATAAAGTTTGAAATTTCGAGGAAATACACGCGTTACACAATTAAAATTGATAATCAAATTAAAATTTTAATAAAAACTCTGATAAAGCTATCAAATTATAAGGAAGCTAAAGGGATAAACTATGGTTTGAAATTGTTAGATCAATTTCTTTACTGAAATTACAAAATATTGCAATAAAAAATGGTCAATATTAGAAAATATAAACTAAAATTTCTGATGTACACTTAAAAAAACTTTTGAAAAATGAAATTATATTAGGGTGTCAAAGTTGTTAGACAACAATCATGAATAATTTCACAGTACTGTAAAATTTAAGTTTATTGTAGTAAAAGTTATTGATCAAAATAATAGTTAAAAAAATTGATTTCGTTATATGTTATATGTATGTATGTTATATTTAATGTGTTATATTTTTTGAATAAATCGTAATGTTTTATGGCTACTATT
>JASAMX010001164.1:0-20577 GCA_030248175.1 Microlaimidae sp. YZB2_3 | reverse complement strand
CCCTGGACCCCAGGGTCCGGAACCCCCTGGACCCCTTCCTAGAATTCCGATTTACCTCCCGAGTAACCACAACCCCTAGCTTCCGAGACCTGCATACCTATTATGACCAGAGCCATACGGGGCAATTTGGTTCAGAATGTGATGAAAGGTATAGGTGAGAGGGTAATAGGTATTTTTGGCTGTTTATTTATAGTTTGCATGCAATGAAAAATTTTAGGAAAAATATTTTTTATAAATCTGTTACCTGGCACCAGCCCTGGCTTTACTTAAAAACGTGAGCTTCACCCTTTGCTCGTCCACTCTGTTTCTGGCGTACTTGTTCCACCAATAATCTCTTTCGGTTTTTTTCGTTGATCGCAATAGCTTAGAATCCTATAAGATTTTATCTATTACTGGTAAACAACTAAGTATTTTTATATGGTTAACTAAGGGGCTGATATATACAAAAGCTTTTTAGTGAGTAACTCAAAGTTTCAGCAACGTAATAATAATAATTTTTCCAAATTTTTTAACAGTTCTTTTCTTGACGAGAGCGAAGAGGTTATAAATTCCTTTGTTCATTTTCGCTTTCACAAAGTTTTTTCACCATATAAATTTGTCTCGGTGAAAAATTTACATATTCTTATGATAAAAATTTACATACCAATCCTATTTCCACGTGATTAGGGCACATCCATCTGTCTTTGGGCGGCGCAACCAAAGGAGGATTTAAACAGTCCATGTGAAACAAAAGAGGACAGTAATCACACTGAATTAGTGGAAGCTCTTTGCAACTCCTGTAAAATTGATTTTATTTATAAACTCCTATAAAATTGATTTATAAATTTATAGAAGTTGTTTCGCAGGTTTGCATTAAATTATTTGTACGAAGTCCTAGTGCAGATTCTATTGTAGTCGGGTTTTGTTATTAATAATTGCGCACACACCACCACGTGATCCGTGATTGTCCGTTTAGTTTGATTGTCTTTATTCAAGAAAGCAATGAGTAAATTTGGTACGACTTGTTTTAAAATAACAAAAGTGTTATTGAGTTTTGCTGGTTTGGAACAGCTTCATAGGGCGATAAAATTTTCCATTTAATTCTAAAAAACCACAATTTTAGCGTTTATATTTCTTGGGACCAGAGGTGGCCACGTGGGCAGCCTTCTTAAACGGGGGAGTAAACTCAACCCCCCAAATTAGAGAAGAGGGGGGGGGTGCAGGCGACCCAAAAATTTTTTGGGTTATATCGTTTTAGTAGCGGGACCTTCCAAATTTTAAGGGTTTTTTGGGAGGGGGAGGTGTATAACCCCTTTCACAACCACACCTCCCCTCCCCTCCTTACCTATACTTGAGCGGTACCCCAATTTCGGGTGGTGTAGGATTTCGGCAGTTTCCGGTATTTCTTAAGGCGGATTCAAAGGAAGGTTTAACTGCAATTTTCCCTTGTCTTTGTCTGCATATGTCTTTGAACCTAGTACTATAATTCAGACCTGTGCACGGTCTGAAAATGCCCCCCCCCCCGCCAAAAAATGAAAAAGTACCCTAAAAATATGACGCCATTTTTGAGCTATGATGACGCCATCATCGCGAATTTTTTACAGTTTTTAGCCTATTTCAATGTATTTTAAGCCATTTTAGACCTATTTTTACCTTATTATGCTTTTTTTGTCCCTTTTTTCCCTTCTTTTTTCTCCTTTTTTCTCTTTTTCTTTTTCTTTCCCCCCTGCTTGCCCTCCCCTGTTTTATTGCCCCCCACCCCGTTTCAAAAAAGTTGCCCCCCGAGCCCCCCCCCCCGTTTTAACCCCTGGGGGGGGCAGTGCACAGGTCCGATAATTCATTTTATTATACATACAATCAATATCCACCGGTATACCTGGTGCAAATGTGACAGGTTTTAGGTCTTCTCGCCACGAGGCCGTTGAGATCCAGTTCATGCGGAAGTTTCTTCCCTTTATCCGGAATGTTACGCCAAGAGACGCGATCAGATCCTAAATTATTTATTTTGTTAAAATTGAATATTTTTACATTTTTTTTTTGAAACAAAATTACTAATCAGACACTTTCATTCAAGTTACAAAATAATTGTTTTCTTACAGCTTTTTTGCGTTCGTTTTTATTACAGGCCTAGCGTTCACAATGATCAGTCCATTTTTTTCCAGATTTACTGTCCGAAACTGGCACCGCAGTAGGGGGGGGGGGGAACAAAGATGCCAGTCGGATTTTCAGTGACCGAAAAAAGGAAGGTCTAAATCGATTGCTCCACCGCGTAGCTAATGTCATAAGCGCATAAGCGAGAACAGACCTGTGCACGGTCTGAAAATGCCCCCCCCCCGTTTTATTGGAGGATTTGCCCCCCCCCCCGTTTTATTGCCCCCCCCCCCCCCCAAAAAATGAAAAAGTACCCTAAAAATATGACGCCATTTTTGACCTATGATGACGCCATCATCGCGAATTTTTTGCAGTTTTTAGCCTATTTCAATGTATTTTAAGCCATTTTAGACCTATTTTTACCTTATTTCCGCTTTTTTTGTCCCTTTTTTCCCTTTTCCCTTCTTTTTTCTCTTTTTTTCTCCTTTTTTTCTCTTTTTTTTCTTTCCCCCCTGCTTGCCCCCCCCCGTTTTATTGCCCCCCCCCGTTTCAAAAAAGTTGCCACCCCGTGCCCCCCATTTTGGAATTGCCCCCCCGTTTTAACCCGGGGGGGGGCAGTGCACACGTCTGCGAGAAGGTCATATACCTTCTCTTTTTCCCAGTCACCAAAATTTTTCTTTTAATATATAATAGTTTTAAATGTGAAACATGAACAATATAAGTGGATTTCCACTATGTGACCGCATAAGAGGTCGGGCGTGTGCAGGTATAAGAAAAATTCTGGTGACTGAGAAAGAGAGAAGGTCATTAACGACGCGGTGGAGCAATCTATTTAGACCCTCCTTTTTCCGGTAACTCAAATCCGGTTGGCATCTTCGTCCTCCCTCTGCTGGGCCAGTTTCGAACATTTCGGACAAGAAAAAAAAAAGAGAAAAAAAGAAGAAAAAAGAGAAAAAAAAGAAGGGAAAAGGGAAAAAAGGGACAAAAAAAAAGCGAAAATAAGGTAAAAATAGGTCTAAAATGGCTTAAAATACATTGAAATGGGCTAAAAAGTGCAAAAAATTTACGATGATGGCGTCACCATACGTCTAAAATGGCGTCCTAATTTTAGGGTACCTTTTCATTTTTTGTCGGGAGGGGAGGGGGCAATAAAACAGGGGGGCAAATCCTCCAATAAAACGGGCCCCCCCGCTTTATTGGAGGATTTGCATTTTCAGACCGTGCACAGGTCTGTTTACGTACAATAAAATCTCCCAATCATAAATCTTTCAATTACTAAATTCGCCTTTCCAGAACTGAAATTTGTTATAAAATCACGATTCATTGAAAATTTTAGCTTAACAACCTCAGGTTCACACTACCTATAAACAATATAATATACACGTTTATTAATTCAAGTGAAAAAGTGTATACATAAGGTATGTACAGACAATATAACAAGTGGGTACATCAGACCTTTGCACGGTCCGGAAAGCGCGCCCTCCTCCGCTTTATTAGTGGCTGTGCCACTCTCCTCTGCGTTTTATTGCCCCCACCCCACTCGAAAACGTTCTAAAAAAATATACGCCCCATTTTTTACCCATTTTTATTTAATTTTTTGTCCTTTTTTCTCTCTTTATCCCCCGCGTGCCCTCCGTTTTATTGCCCCCCCCCCCTATTTCATCTACGACTTCAATAAATTAATTGATAATCCAGACCTGTGCACGGTCTGAAAATGCCCCCCCCCCGTTTTATTGGAGAGTTGCCCCCTCGTTTTATTGCCCCCCCTGCCAAAAAATGAAAAAGTACCCTAAAAATATGACGCCATTTTTGACCTCTGATGACGCCATCATCGCGAATTTTTTGCAGTTTTTAGCCTATTTCAATGTATTTTAAGCCATTTTAGACCTATTTTTACCTTATTTCCGCTTTTTTTGTCCCTTTTTTCCTTCTTTTTTTTCTTTCCCCCCTGCTTGCCCCCCCCCGTTTCAAAAAAGTTGCCTCCCCCGTTTTGGAATTGCCCCCCCCCCGTTTTAACCCCGGGGGGGGGGCAGTGCACAGGTCTGGATAATCAATCAATCAATCAATACCAGGAAACAAATGATCCGGCTTCATTTCCCCGTCCAGCGAGAACTCGGAAGAGTTGATGACGGAAGCGGCCTGCGAGAGGATCGTGAGAGGATTGGCGGTGGAGTTCGGCCCGTGCTCCTCTCCGTGTTTGGATATCACACTCCACACGGCCAAGGCGTTCCTGCGCTCCTCGGAAAGATGCTGCAGACGCCGAGATTCCGGAGCAGAAGAGCCTGAGCCCTGTAAATATTGTAAATAAACTTAAATTATTGTAGTGTAGTTATATTATTTTAATTAAAATTTGATTTTTTTTAAATTAAATTAAATTACTGCACTCTTCGGACAAATGCTGCAGACGCTGAAATTCCAGAGCAGAAGAGCCTGAGCCCTGCAATTATAATTATTGCAATTAAATTAATTAAAATTAAAACTTTTGCGCTTCTTCAACAGTTGTTGCTTTTATCAAAAAAGGGGGCAGAAATAGGCTCATCCCCTCCTAGAAAAAATATCCAACCCCCTCCCTCCCCTAAATTTTCAATTTTTTTTTACTCTGATCCTCCCTTGTAATAATAATCTTACAGCAGGTGGGTTCTTTTCGGATTCTAGATGGCTGCAATCGTGAATAATATTGTTTATTTTTTGTGCAGTTTTGACAAAAGGATATTTGGCATTAAAACAAAATTAAAAAACAACACGATTGGTTACCGCATGGCGACCCATTTATTAAGTTTTTACCCCCTACATTAAAATATCACAAAATGTCATCAACCAGAACCAGTAAAAAGGATGATCACAAACAGACCTATGCTCTGCCCCCCCCCGAGGTTTTATTGGGGGGGGGGCAATTCCAAAACGGGGGGAACTTTTTGAAACGGTGAGGGGGGCAATAAAACAGGGGGCAAGCAGGAGAGAAAGAAAAAAAAGAGAAAATAAGATAAAAATAGGTCTAAAATGGCTTAAAATAAAATGCATTTAATAGGCTAAAAACTGCAAAAATTCGCAATGATGGCTTTAGAACATTTTTAGAACATTCAACTCAAACTCTAGAAATAATCTTCTCAGAGCGTATAAGACCTATGTTAGACCAATTCTGGAGTACTCTAGTGCAGTTTGGAACCCTTATTTACAAAAAGATATAAATATTTTGGATAAAGTGCAACAAAATTTCACTAGGAGGTTGTTTTATAACTGTAAGTTATTACCTGTTGGTTATGAAGAAAGGCTGGATTACCTAGGTTTAGAAAGATTAAAGGACCAAAGAGACAAAACTGATATATATTATGAATGCTTTAAAATTATACATAGCTTAAACAATTTGCAAGCCAATGATTTTTTAAAGTTTAATCTGAAGTCCACCATAGGTCACCGACCTTCGACGGCTCAGGGGGGGTCCACACCCCGGGGTGTGGAGGTTTTTGACCTCCAGGGGGGGTCACACCCCGGGGTGTTTTTTTTGAAAAAAAAACAGGGGGGTGGTCACACCCCGGGGTGTTTTTTTTGACCAAAATTGACAATTTTTTGACGAAATTTGACCATTTTTTAAGCATTTTTTGGGATTGTCTGGTTAGGGGGGGTGGTCAAAAATGGGCCTTAGGGGGGGGGGTCAGGGGTTCAAGGGGTCGATTGGGGGGGGAGGGGTCAAAAATGGGCCTTAGGGGGGGGGGATAGGTCTCAGAGGCCGTAGGGGGGGGGGGTGACCCCCCCCCACACCCCCTTTGGTGACCTATGAAGTCCACCCGTGGTCATCCCTTTAAATTGGCTGTTGAAGAAAGTCAAATTAATGCAAGGAAATTTTCTTTTGCCAATAGGGTAGTTATACTTTAGAACAATCTACTCTCGTCTCAAGTAACGGCGGATTCTTTGGATGCATTCAAGAAAAGTTTTAAAACGGACTTAAATAAGCTTTCTTTTTGAGCCTTTAAAGTTATTTCAGATAGCTATGTTGATATTCTGTTAGAATTATAGTTTATGTTGATGGCAATTAAGTCGCAAATTTGATGATGAAAAAAAAAGAAAGAAAAAAAAAAGAAAAAAGAAAAGAAAAATGAAATGATGATACAGTAGAATTAAACTATGCATAGTAAAATATTAGTTCTGTTATCTGATCATTAATAATAATAATCACAACAAGGTTTAATATCTTACAGCAGGTGGGTTCTTTTCGGATTTCTGGGTAGCCGCAGTGGTGGTGGTGGTCTTGGCTCCGCCAGCGGAGCATCCTACCGTGGTAGTACCGGTGGGTAGTGTAGGATTGGACAGGTCCGGGCACTTCTGACAACGGTTGCAGAGCCATTTTCCTTCCGGCAGTGTTTCCGCGTCCAGCGGAGGGTTGCTATACAAAAAATTAAAATTCATTAATTATTAGTGATGGGGAGTTCCGGTTCCAGATGTTCCTGGCAAAATTTGAAATTCCGGTTTGGTTCCTGTTCTGGATTTTTTTAAAAATCTCAATTCTGGTTCTGTTTTCGGGGTTGGTGTTCCGGGGGTTTCGCAGTTTACTAGGCAGTTCCGCTTCCAGGTTCTGGATGTTTCCGGAAAATTTTGGAATTCCGGTTCTGGTTCCTGTTCTGGATTATTAAAAAATCTAATTTCCGGTTCCGGTGTTTTGGGGGTTCCGCAGTTCCGCCCATCACTATTAATTATTATGTAAAGTTTTAACGTATCTGAACACCAAGTAAATAATTTTATTCACCTTACTAACGTTAAACAAACCTTTCCATAATGCTTTATGAGTTTTATATCAAGTTAACGTCACTTATAAAGTTAAAGTTATCTAAAATTTTGGAAATTTGAGTTTGCACGTCCGTTCAAATTTTTTAGCACGAACACCCCCCCCCCCCCATTCTAAAATTTGACATAGTAGGTAGACAAGGTAGTCGAAGGAGAAAAATTTTTAAAAAATCCAGGCGTCTGTAAAAATCAAATTTCTAAGCCTGCTGACCAAAAATGTTAAGCTTTTTATACAGTAGTGCTGTTTTATAATGTAGTATGTTATTTGTGTGTGTGTATTTATAGAACTTTAAACAGCCATGAAACAATAATTAAAATTTAAATTAAAAAAACAGATTGAAATTGTATCATACTAGGATTTAAAGCATTGAAACGTTGAAAAAAATTATTATTATTGCCTTTGCACTATGCCTTTTGTTTGAATTTATGCGTACCGGTATTTAAAAATAAAAGTTACAACAAATTTAAGCTTGCGTTGAGCTTAATTTAGTATTAGTGAGGTGGGCCACCTCATTAAAGGTGGGGATGGCTTATATCCTCTAAAAACTGCCGACACTAAGCTAACCCTCCTTCTGAAATTAGAGGTTTTTCTTTGCACTAAAATCGGAATTTCTGAAAAAATCCATCCCAAGGAGAAAAATAATTCGGAAGGCTGCCCTTGTAAGAGAGACAGTTTAATTAGAATATTTTGCTGTTGCTAACAATTGGGTGCTGTCAAACTAAAGCTAATTTTCGCGACTTACTGGCATATCAGATGAAATGAAGCTGGACACCGATCGCAACAAAGCAGCTCCCCACCTTCTTTACAACTGCAACAAAACTTTGCATTCACAACTTACTTTACAACTTACAATTTACAACTTACAACTTTACAACTTACTTTACAACTTACAATTCACTTTACAACTTACTGGCATATCAGATGAAATGAAGCTGGACACCGATCACAACAAAGCAGCTCCCCACCTTCTTTACAACTGCAACAAAACTTTGCATTCACAACTTACTTTACAACTTACAATTTACAACTTACAACTTTACAACTTACTTTACAACTTACAATTCACTTTACAACTTACTGGCATATCAGATGAAATGAAGCTGGACACCGATCACAACAAAGCAGCTCCCCACCTTCTTTACAACTGCAACAAAACTTTGCATTCACAACTTACTTTACAACTTACAATTTACAACTTACAACTTTACAACTTTACAATTTACTTTACAACTTACAATTCACTTTACAACTTACTGGCATATCAGATGAAATGAAGCTGGACACCGATCGCAACAAAGCAGCTCCCCACCTTCTTTACAACTGCAACAAAACTTTGCATTCACAGAATTCCACCTAAAAATCAGTTCCGGGTGTTTGTTAGTAAAGTGAGAGGTTAAAAAATAGTGAGAAACTTTGATAAAAACCAATAACTCTAACTGTTTATTATAGAAGAAGTTCAGCCATTAGCTGTTATTTTTGCCATGCGGAAAGTTATGAAATGACTAAGAATGGCTATATAGATATAGTTGAGATGACAATCCTTCTTACGCAGTTTATTTCATAACTTTTTACATGGCCTAAATAAGAGCCTGTGAATGGCATTAAGGCTGAACGAATTTAAATCAGTTAACATACTACGAATTGCGCCTTTTAAAATTAACATTTTTTAACGGTTATACATGGGCATGGGAAAAGGAGGTCTGGCGCCGACATTAATTTTAACTTTTTCATTTTTACCGAGTGGGACGAATTGGTTAACATAACATTAATAAACTTTTCGCACAAATCCACTGTGC
This sequence comes from Microlaimidae sp. YZB2_3, assembly GCA_030248175.1. NCBI lineage: Eukaryota > Metazoa > Nematoda > Chromadorea > Desmodorida > Microlaimidae > Microlaimidae sp. YZB2_3. The sequence goes on along the minus strand of JASAMX010001164.1, from coordinate 11,931 downwards.
TATTTATTAGCGAGATAGAGATTATGCTCTTTTCGTTTAATTAAAACGTTGAATTTTTCGTTAGAAACTCAAAGTTGATTCAAAACTTCTGTCTAATGTTGATTTTTCTATGAGTCGGATTTAAAAAACGATCAATTTTAATTTTAAAGATATCTATCGCAAGAATTTTTAAGTTAAAATGTAAAAAAAAGTTTTTAAGTTAAATGTAAAAATAAAAACAATAAATAATAATGATGTTTACCTGGACACCGGAGGTGGGCCTGGTTTCCGTGCTGCGGAAAACCCGAAATTTTTTGCCTTTCCATTTGTAAATAGTGGTGGTGCAATAACCGCTTCCACTTGCTAAATTTTTTTGTTTGTAAAATAAATGTTTCAATTAAACACAAAACGAAGTGTTTAAAATTATCGAGTAAAAGAGAAAATCTAACGGTGGCGCGCCCAGGATTTTAATTTGGAGGGAAGCATAGGTGGGCAGCCTCTCAGATTTTGGGGAGTATACCCGACCCCTGAAATTATGGAGCGTATCCCAAAAATTTTTTGAGGTATATATCGTAGCAGCAGTGGCTCAGTGGTAGTGATTCGGCCTACCACTGAGTAAGTGACGGGTTCTAAACCTGCGGACGGTAGACTTTTTGTATTTTTTTCTTTTTAAAAAATTGTCAATCTTAATTTTTGTTTTATTATTTTTCTTTTAATTTAACATAAGTAGCCCACCAAAAAAATAGTCGTTTATTTTGTTATTGTGTTTTGGAAATTATACTTATCGCATTTGGTACACCATAACAATAGAAAACTAACCTAAAAAATTTTAAATGTTAATCCATTTGAAATATGAGCTAAATAATAAAAAAAGATTTAAAACTATTTCGTTTAGTGTTAGTTTTGTGAAAATGAATGATAATATTTAACTTAGCTTATACTTGTTTTTTAATAAGATTTACTTGTGTATTAACTAAAATGCGAATAGTCGTAATTTTAAAGAAACAATACAAGAGAGCACGGAACAGTTGTTTTTTAAGAAAATAGATTTTACTACAAGGGTTCTATTTATTTAGGATCATACCATAATTTTCAGCAGAAAAAACTTTTCATACTTTTTTGGTTGAAACAAAAAATAAAATTGGAATACAAAATTACTCAATTGTTATGGTGTACCAAATGCAAGTATCAATTCCAAAAAACAATAACAAAAATAAACGACTATTTTTGTGTTAAAATAAAAGAAAAATAATAAAACAAAAAATAAGATTTTTTGAAGACAATTTTTTGAAAAGAAAAAAATACAAAAAGTTCGTCCGTCCGGAGGTTTCGGACCCGTCACTTGCTCAGTGGAGGCCGAATGACTACCACTGAGCCATTGCAGCTACAATAACATTCGCATAAAACAGACTTATAAATAATCTCTTTTTTTTGAAAATCAATAAGTGTAATAATGGGGCGCTAATAAGGGCGCGCCCTAATAAGAGCGCGCTCTTATTAGGGCGCGCCTTTATAAGAGCGGTTACACGCCCTAATAAGGGCCCTCCTTTCATAAACAGGACCCTAATTAGCACATCCGAGTGCCCTAATACAAGCGCGCTCTTATTAGGACGCGCCCTAATAAGAGCAGTCAATGTGTCTGAGAAATATATAAAGTCACATATTTTTCCTTTATTATTACAGACCTGTGCACGGTCTGAAAATGCCCCCCCCGTTTTATTGCCCCCCCCCGCCAAAAAATGAAAAAGTACCCTAAAAATATGACGCCATTTTTGACCTATGATGACGCCATCATCGCGAATTTTTTGCAGTTTTTAGCCTATTTCAATGTATTTTAAGCCATTTTAGACCTATTTTTACCTTATTTCCGCTTTTTTGTCCCTTTTTTCCCTTTTCCCTTCTTTTTTTCTCTTTTTTTCTTCATTTTTTCTCTTTTTTTTCTTTCCCCCCTGCTTGCCCCCCGTTTTATTGCCCCCCCGTTTCAAAAAAGTTGCCCCCCCTTGCCCCCATTTTGAAATTGCCCCCCCTCGGTTTAACCCCGGGGGGGGGGGCAGTGCACATGTCTGCTAATGTTATATATTTTTGGTATAATCCCCTCCCCTGCCCACCTATGGAGGGAAGCGGTTTTGGGAAGGAATCCCCAGACCACTTTAGCTATTTCTTTGAATTTTAAATTTGTTTAAAACGTTAATATGTTTAAATTATTATTTTATAGTAGTTTTAATTTTTTTTCTTTTCCAAATTTAAAAAAACGCAAGGGTACAAAAAAAATCCGACTTTGCCGGATTCTGAGGGAGGGGGAAGCTCCTTAAATCTTAATCTGCTGCTTTAACTTAGCACTACTCATATGTTTTTCACTTAGGTACTAAATTTAAGTTCTATATATTTTTGTTAGAAGTGATATTTTTAAACTTTGCTTTAAACGAATTTTCTGCAATCAACTATTTTCGTTCGTAAAGGTGAAATTTAATGTTGTGAACCATTGCCTGCTGTTAAAAAATCAATATTTGTAAGGGACTGTCTTCATTGCACGCATAAATAAACTCTTATTAAATCAGGGTTTAGAACAATATACTTTTGTAGATATAAATTACTATAACAAGATTATTCACAATCTTTAATGCTTCAAGGCTAAAATACATATAACTAGCTTAAATGCGAAAACACACAGGATTTTAAGATTATAAACCTAGACAAAATAATTTTAAAAAAAACATTTTAAGATTAAAAACGGAACTAACGTGCATAAGACTTTCATCTGTGTTGTATTCGCGATATTCAACGGCAGTAGTAGACATTTTGGTAGTTTTTATTTACAATTCACGTGTTTTCATTTTTTTCATTTAAAATTTACATTGTTTAACTAAATTAATAAACAAAAACAAGTTATAAACGTAAGAACAGGTAACAAAAATTAGCTAGGTACACAAAAAAAACAGACCTGTGCACGGTCTGAAAATGCCCCCCCCGTTTTATTGGAGGATTTGCCCCCCCCCCCCCCCCCGTTTTACCCCCCCCCCCCCGCCAAAAAATGAAAAAGTACCCTAAAATTATCACGCCATTTTTGACCTATGATGACGCCATCATCGCGAATTTTTTGCAGTTTTTAGCCTATTTCAATGTATTTTAAGCCATTTTAGACCTATTTTTACCTTATTTTCGCTTTTTTTGTCCCTTTTTCCCTTTTCCCTTCTTTTTTTCTCCTTTTTTTCTCTTTTTTTCTTTCCTCCCCTTCTTGCCCCCCCGTTTTTATTGCCCCCCCCCCGTTTCAAAAAAGTTGCCCCCCGTGCCCCCCCGTTGTGGAATTGCCCCCCCCCGTTTCACCCCCGGGGGGGGGGCAGTGCACAGGTCTGAATAAAGATAATAATGAATAAATAAAGCACTGCCCCCCCCCGGGGTTAAAACGGGGGGGGGGGGAATTCCTAAACGGGGGGGGGGCACGGGGGAACTTTTTTGAAACGGGAGGCGGTCAATAAAACGGGGGGGCAAGCAGGGGGGAAAGAAAGAAAAAAAGGAGAAAAAAAGAAGAGAAAAGGAAAAAAAAGGGACGAAAAAAGCGGAAATAAGGTAAAAATAGGTCTAAAATGGCTTAAAATACATTGAAATAGGCTAAAAACTGCAAAAGATTCGCGATGATGGCGTCATCATAGGTCAAACATGGCGTCATCTTGTTCGGGTACTGTTTCATTTTTTGGGGGGGGGGGGGGCGAGGAAAGGGGGGGGGGGGGGGGGCAAATCCTCCAATAAAACGGGAGGGGGGCATTTTCAGACCGTGCACAGGTCTGTTTTATAGTTTTAAATAATAGAATGTAGTATATAATTTGTTCTCAGAACTTTCGTCTTTTACATTAAGATTTTGATTTTGGAAAGCTGGTATTTACTTTAAGAAAGCACTTTAAAAAAATTTCTTGGTTTTTGGTTTTCCTTGGTGACAAAACTACATCAAAATATGACAATATAAATATGAAGTTTTTCTTGGTGTAAAAAAGTTTTTTTCTTAACCTTAAGAAAAATCAAAAAGGGCAAAACTTTACTGTAATAAACTGGTGGTACGAATAATGAGTTGTTTTTTTAATAAGAATTAAAAAATCAAAGCTAAACCCAAAATTTAAACACACTTTATTATAGTGGTAATTTTTTTGTTTAATGATGTTTTGGACCAATTAATTAGGAGAAACTTTGATTGTTTATTGAGAAAAAGCGAAACCTAAAAATAACACAAAGATTTATTGTAATTGTTTTGTTTAATAATGCTAGAACTATTATTTCGTTTGGGTCCATTATATTAAGTAAGTCTCTCTAAGTACGACGAACTAAAATCGCATCTAAAGCAAAAGGGTTCGTCTTTTACATTACGTTTTTCAACATCTCGTCTTTTACAACTCCTCTTCGGAAAGTTCGTCTTTTAAATATCTTGTCTTTAGAAAACTTGCCTTTAAATGCGACTTTGTAAACTTACTTTTTAAAAGACGAGTTTCTCGTATTTTGCGATTTAAAGAATGAATCGAAAACATTTTTTCCTAAGCCTAAGCAAAACCTAAAAATCAAGTTATATTATACCATGATAGATTTTATTCACTGAATTTTTTAAAAAAAACTGCGAACTTAAGCCTAAGCAAAACCTAAATTTACACAAAATTTAATTCTAGTAAATTTTTATTTATTGTGTGTTTTTTGAATTGCAGAGTAAAAACTTTTTTTTGCCTAAGCGAAATCTAAAAATCAAGCAAAACTTTATTGTTTGGGAGGAAACTCGCCTGGCTGATGAAATACGTTTAAACAATCGCATTCAAAAAGACGAGTTTTCCGAAGACGAGATGTAGAAGACGTAGACGAGATGTGTAAAGACAAAATGGGTACAAGTAATAAACGTGTACCAAAAATCAGTTTGAGAATTTCACCAAACAAACATAAATAAAAAACATGTTTCTAGGTCAATTCTGACTTTGCGATCTTAATTTTGAGCATTAAAAGTGATTATCCTTTAAGAAAATAAATGGTGTTTTATAGCCAGGCAAAAAATGACCTTTTTTAGGGTACATTTTATGCTGTTAAGAAAATCTTTTTAATAGTGCTTTAACCAATATGAATGAATATTTGTTAGATTGTCGAGAGTCTGGTCTGGTTCTAAAAATATTTTTAGAACCACAATATTTTATCTTTTTTTTTCTGGTCTTTACCAATTTTTTCTGGTCTTCACCAGCAACCGCTTAAAAATGAATCGAAATTCAGTCGTGAAAAAAATTAAGATTTAAAAAATGGGATAAAGTAATAAAAATGCCTCATAATACAATTTAGCTTGATTTTTAGGCTTTGCTTAGGCTTAGAAAGAAGGTACAAGTTCCATACGTGTACCAAAATTCGATTTGACCGATTCAAAAGTAATTACAAATTGTAAAACATTTTTATAGCCGAAATTCAACACGTAGACCTCAATTTTGTGGTTATTTTTCGAATTTAAGCTTTTGAAAAAAAGTTATGAGTCAATTTGTACCCAAAAATAGCCCATTTTTGGTATGTACAATTTATGTTATTAAGGGAATTTTTGTTATTAGGTCTTTAATCATATAAATATTATTTTTTTTGTTTTACCAAAAGTCTGGCAGTTACAAATATACCTTTATTTTTTTCATAGTAACAACAATGTTTTATAATAACCGTTCAAATACCTATCAAATTTTAGTTGTGAAAAAATTCAGATTTTTGAAAAACAACTTATTTTAATAAAAATCAATTATAGTTTATCATATTATATTAAATTATATTAAATTATATTATATTAAATCAATTTTGTTTGATTTTGGGGTTTGCTTAGGCTTAGGAGCAATAAATCGGTGAAAACTAAGTTTAAATTAGCGTTTAAAGCCAAAAAAAATTGTTGTCCATGTTTTTGGTGGTCCATTTGACTTTCGAATTTTTAAATTTTTTTTGAAAATTTTTGAGTTCTTTAGATTTCTAGCATTGTTAAAACATAGTTTTTAATTTAGTTTGTTGGTTTATAAAATTTTTTTCCTTAACATTAGAAATTGCTCATGCTAAAAAAGGCCATTGTTGGGTATACATTGGCTCTTAACTTTTTACCACTAACTTAAATCTCAAAAATAACCACAAAAATTAGGTCTACGTGTTCTGTTTATGCTATAGAAATGTTTTGCAATTTGTATTTACTTTTGGATCAATCAAATCGAATTTTGGTACACGTATGGAACTTGTACCTAGAAAGAATAAATCTGATTAAAAATAAGCTTAAATTAGCTTTTTAAACATCAGATTCTCCGGACTTCCAGCAATGTTAAAATAAAGTTTTTATTTTAATTTAGCGATTAATTAAAATTTTTTCTTAACAGTAAAAATTGTGTACCCAAAATATTGTCATTTTTTGCCTATATTTTACCCCATATTATTAAAAATCGTGTTTTAATAATTTTTTTAAGTTTAAAAACGAGATCTTCAGGTCAAAAGTGACCTATAAACATGTTTTTATTTAGTATTTGTAGCGTGGAAATCTCTAATCGATTTTTGGTACACGTTTAGTACCTGTACCAAATATTAATTGCCTTATGCGAAAGACAAAAATTCTGCACATCGCACTAAGTCAAAGTGAGTTTTTTTAATACCAGAGCCCAAATTCAGTAGAGCCCCTAAGCGCATAGGGGCACTAAGCGCTATAGTGCCACTATCTATAGTGCTACCCAAAGTGGCACTAAGAAAACGTATTCAGTAGACCCCCTATGCATACCACTATCGAAAGTGCCACTTTACGCATCAAAGTGGCACTAAGACGGTCGTGTTTTTAAATATTAATTTAACTCTTTAAATATTAATTTATCCTATATTTAAAAAAAGAGTCCCATACGTTTTCTCAGGAAAAAACCCAGAAATTAAAACATTAACAAGAGTTTTAAATTACGTGCTAAGAAAGCACCAAGTCAGCACGCGTTTAGTGGACCCGCCCCAGCAGGGAACTTAAAGCAGAAGGAACATTTTGGGAACTTAGAGCTGCGAAAATAGAAACTTAGAGCCAAAAGTAAAAAAAAATATTTTGGGATTGGTTTTAGGCTTTGACTTTAGCTTAGGATTACATTGTTGAAATTTTACATTTTTGGCTCGAAATTTCCCACTCTTGGCTTCAAGTTCAAGCTCTAAGTGCTCTAGGCTCCAACCACCTTATATCTAAAAATGATAAAAACTTAAAAACAAAGGAATAATTCGCAAAACGCGTAATATTAAAAAGTACTATTAAATATAGTTATACAAAGCTGCAAATAAACAATTTATAATAAATAAATGAAATAAAAAAGGTTATTGACCTACCTAGCATAACGAAAATAGGGTCGGCGGTTCCACCGCCAAACAATGTTTTTCTCAGATTTAATGCATTTCATTGTGATATTTTTTAAGCTGGAAATACTACGAATATAATATTTATTTTATAAATTTTAGCGGCTCTTTTGTATTAAATTAATGCATTAGAAAGTATTTTTCTTTTTCTGAATAATCTTAAAAATCTAAATATGAAAAACTTAGTTACCTAAAAAATGGCTGTAAACAATAATCAAAAATAAAAAAAAAATCTTAAAACTGTTTAAATATTGTGGTTAAATCTCCGGTTTTTGAGAAAAATGAGTAAAAATATTTGTTTCATAACGAATTCTGATTTCTCAAATAAATTCACGGGATTCTGACAAAATCTTTTTGCTGCAGGCTCTCTACGTTGATTTATACGATTATCATACATAAGAATACGACGGCTTGCCATTTTAAAACACTTTTTAAACAATTTTAAAATACTTTTTACAACTTAGTGCAACCGATGGGGCGGTACCCACCGCCCTAAGCAAGTAGCACTGACCGATAAGTGCCACTATGCACTTTTTATCAACCACTAAGTGCTTAGGGTGTCTACTGAATTCGCCCTGTCCGGATAGTGCCACTTTGGGCCGATTTTTAAGTGCCACTAAGCGCTTAGGGGCTCTACTGAATTTGGGCTCAGAAGAGTATAAAGTAACCAACCAAATGACACTAAACTGAAGCAAGGAAATTCTTAGAAAAACATCAACAGCATTGGGGAACTTTGAGACACAACAAAAAACTGCTTAATTTTAAAAAAAAATATTAAATCAATCTACTTACTTTTTATATGATATCGCAAGCTTACCAAATCCATTAAAAATAAAAATTAAACTCAAATCAAGTCAAGAAAGAAAAAGTCTAAAATTTTAGTCACATCACATAGGACGGTGTCCGGAAAAAATACATTCTGCATAATATCTTCGGAAAGAATCTCTTCTGCAATAATAACTTTTGCAAAAATACATTCCAGTAAAATATCTTCGGAAAAAATAACTTCTCGCCGTGCGTTGCAGAAGATATTATGCTGGAAGGTATTCTTTCGGCCCTTCTAACGCTGAACGTTGGATGAATAAACCGACGAGTGAGGCGCGCAGTGGAATGGAAATAAACAATTTTATAATTTAAAACATTATGCACAACCTGTGAATAATAAAAATATCAACATTTTTTTAAAAGAAGAATTATTTAAATAATGTATCATAATACAATTTAGCTTGATTTTAGGTATTTGCTTAGGCTTAGGAAAATAAATTTAATTAAAAAAAAGTTTTGAATAATTTTCAAAGCATTTAAAACTAACGAAGAATGTTTTTATACTGAGTTTTCAAAACCATAAGAAGTTCAAGCACAGCGGAATAAAAAGAAACAAAACGTATTATTCTAAAAACATTACAGAACCATTGATAACAAAAATTAGAATTTTTCAATAAAACATTACATTAAAAAATGCATTACAATACAAATTTCGTTTCGATTTCAAGGTTTTGCTTAGGCTCAGGAAAAATAAATTTAATTAAAACTAAAGTGTTAATTTGCTTTTAAAACCTTTTACACTAGTATGATTTTATACTTTAAGTTTTTAGAAGCATTAAGTTTTTAATTTGTCCATAAGCTAAAAAGTAATTTTAAGTGTAGAATTAAAGAAAACAACCCAGTGTACTTTTAATTTAGAAATTTAGTTTAATAAATTTACCAAGTGTATTAATTTATATTTAAAGCGTAGTGTAGTAATTTAGCACAATTTAACATCAATCAAACAGTTTTTGGTTTATAAATTCGCATAGTTGGCAAGGTTTAAAATTATAAGTAATGCTTTCATTTTAATTTCGCTGCGCGTCTCACTCGTCGGTTTATTTCTTGAAGGGCGGAAAGAATACCTTCCAACATAATATCTTCCGCGACGCACGGCGAGAAGTTATTTTTTCCGAAGATATTTTACTGGAATGTATTTTTGCAAAAGTTATTCTTGCAGAAGAGATTCTTTCCGAAGATATTATGCAGAATGTATTTTTTCCTAGCGCCCATAGGACAGGCCCTGGTGACTAAAATTATTAACATGTTCCACTACAGGAATGGACCAGTTCCCAGTAATTAGGCAAACACTAAATTCCACCGACTCCGATTCCGACTCCGCCTCAAATTTTTGCAAATTATATATTGATGTGCAGGTTAGGAAGAATTAACAGAATCTCGATCAAAATGAACCAATTTGAATGTTTTTTTAATCAATTTGGCTCTTTTTACGTGTAATTTTTTAGAAATTATTGATTTTTAACTGCATTACACTATAAAAACATTAAATTAAGTTTAAAAACCCTAAAATTTTTAAATTTTAAAAGAATTATAATTAATTAATCTTGAGAAATTTATTAACTTCCAGTTATTGATAAACTTCCAGTCTAATGCAAAAAAATGGTTTAGATTTGTGCTTTGATTTGTTTGATAAAGGATTTTTTATGTGAATATAGGGTTTGGTTAAGGGTTAAGATTCACGGTTTTTGGTTTTTAAATTAAAACATTTGTTATGATAAATATCAAAGATGTTTTATGTTAGAAAATTTGCAAAAAAAATTTAAGACAAAAAACATAATTTTTCCTAAGCCTAAGCGAAACCTACAAATCGAGATAAAAATCAAAAAAAATCTTAAAAACTACTAAAATTTCGATTAGTTCACTGGTTAAATAACAAAAAAATTATTTTGGAAGATATTATGCCGAAAATATATTTTTCGGACACCAAAAGGTTTTAAAAGTATTATAGAAAGCTTTAAAAACTTTTACAACTCAAAATTTGGCTAATTTCCGTATATATTGCACGAAAGTTACGTAAATTTAATCAACACTGACAAAATTTGCATAATGTTCAAAAGTACAGTAAATTACGGTAGATTTTGGACGGAGTCGGAGTCGGTGAAATTTAGTGTTTGCCAGTAATTATTGGTAACGAAACTTAGATCCTGAAGTCCTTAGATCCTTGCATTTGAGTGGCGTTATTTCGAAGCAAATTGGAAAGTACACAGACACCGTCCACCGACACCGACCGATTTCTAGACTTAGGCTTAGGCTTAGGGTTAGATTTAGGCTTAGGCTGTTTAATTTTGACGCCATCTGTTAAGGATCTAAAGACTCCTGGATCTAAGTTTCCCCAATCGTAATTATTCCTGCATAAAAATATCTTCGGTAAAAAAAACTTTCGACAAATGAAATTCTGGTAAAAATACCATCTGGTATTTCACATTCGGACTAATTAACCATCCATAAATTTAGCTTGATTTTTAGGTTTTGCTTAGGTTCAGGAAAAATAAGCCCGAAGGTCAATCAGTCAGATTGTCAAAAACCCGATGGTATTTTTATCAGAATGTTATTTTTAGGAAAATCAAATGTCGGAGGAATTTTTACGCTGGTTTTATTACGTGGAGCCATAATATCATAATGCAATTAATAAGAAAAATTTAATTAAAACTAAGTTTTGATTATTTTTAAGACATTTTTGAGACTACCTAAGAATAGTTTTCTCCTGAGTTTTCAAAACCATAAAGTTTGGCGCAGTGAAATCAAAACATATCGTATTATTTAAAATATTACAAATTAATGATAACAAAAATCGGATTTTTAAAAAAAATACATTACAATCCAATTTAGCTTAAATTTAAGGTTTTGCTTAGACTCAAGAAAAATAAAATTAATTAAAACTAAGTTTTAATTTGCTTTTAAAATCTTTACATTAGTATGATTTTATACTTTGAGTTATTAAAAGCATTAAGTTTTTAATTTTTCCATAAGCGAGTAATTTTCCGTTTGGAATTAAACGGAGCAGCGTAAAATTTAATTTAGTAATTTTAGTATTTAGTATTTATTTAATTTAGTAATCAGTGTATTAATTTATATTTAAAGCGTAGTGTAGTAGTTTAGCATAATTCTACATCGATACTTTTTGGAAATTTGTAAATAAAACACTTTTAAATGACGACGCTGTGCTAAAATGAACACGCGATTTTTATGTATAAGACTTTAGTCAAACATTTTTATTTCTGAAATATTTAGATATACTCAAATATCAGGGAAGAGCGCGGAATGCTCTTTCTTTTATATTAAATGGGTTAAGTCACTTTGCGGTTAACCGTTGTTGATGGCGTCATCTAAAATCAACAAAACCTTAAATAGCTCTTTAGCCAATTAAAAATCCAAACATTTTACATGACTGAAATATAACCCAAATTTTTCTGATACTAAAAACCTAAAAAACTTTTACTAAACATATATGAATTTCATACTAAAGGTAAACCCAACGTGGCTGCAACAGTTGTTCGTTGGACTAAAAAATGCCCCCTATTAAGTAACCACTCAAATCACGAGAATCTGACGTCACTCATATCAGCCAATCAGAATTCAGAAAATGAAAGATTTGAAATAAGAAATCAACTTCAGATGGTAGTTTGTGAATAATTCTTATTTTGTGACACAAAAAAAGAAAATAGTTATTTAATGAACACGTGAACACACTGTTGCAGCTACGTTTGGTTTGCCTTTAAACTTAATTTGCTTAACTTTTTCGACTTTCGTGTTTTGTTTTTTTTGGGTCCCCCAAAAATTTTTTCC
>JASAMX010001163.1:0-42350 GCA_030248175.1 Microlaimidae sp. YZB2_3 | reverse complement strand
TAACAATTTATATTAATATTTATGCCAACTGCAATCCAAATCGTTCCAGTGTTTAAAATCTAGCTGGTTATTACAGATTTATTAGTTTTGCCGACTTTTGGCTGCAACTGGTTAATCCCTGGATTGTTTTTTCTTGTAGTTTTTAGCTACATCTAAAGTAATCCAGAATTTTTATTAAATTTAGCTTATTATTATAGTTTTATCTGTTTAGCAGTCTTTGTGCTGCACCTGGTTAATCCCAGGATGTTTATTTTTGCAGTAATTAACTGCATCTGGAGTAATCCAGAATGTTTATTAAAAGTGCTTTGTTACTATGTTTTATCTGTTTCGCAGTTTTTGTGCTGCACCTGGTTAATTTCCTGGATGTTTATTGGCTAAGTGCATCTGGAGTAATCCAGATTATTAAATAAATTTTGTTGTTTATTATAGTTTTATCTGTTTAGCAGTCTTTGTACTGCACCTGGTTAATCCCAGGATGTTTATTTTTGCAGTAGTGAACTGCATCTGGAGTAACCCAGAATTTATATTAAAATGTTTTTGCTATTGTGGTCGATCTGTTTAACAGTCTTTGTGCTGCACCTGGTTAATTCCAGGATGTTTGTTTTTGCAGTAGAGAACTGCATTTGGAGTAATACAGCAGGTTTATTAAAAGTGTTTTCTTATAATGTTTTATCTGTTTAGTAGTCTTTGTGCTGCACTTGGTTAATTCCAGGATGTTTATTTTTGCAGTAGTTAACTGCATCTGGAGTAATTTAGATTGTTTATGAAAATTGTTATGTTATTATGTTCTATCTGTTTAGCAGCCTTTGTGCTGCACCTGGTTAATTCCAGGATGTTTATTTTTGCAGTAGTTAACTGCATCTGGAGTAATCCAGATTGTTTATGAAAATTGTTATGTTATTATGTTCTATCTGTTTAGCAGCCTTTGTGCTGCACCTGGTTAATCCCAGGATGTTTATTTTTGCAGTAGTTAACTGCATCTGGAGTAATCCAGAATGTTTATTAAAAGTGCTTTGTTACTATGTTTTATCGATTTAGCAGTTTTTGTGCTGCACCTGGTTAATTTCCTGGATATTTATTGGTTAAGTGCATCTGGAGTAATCCAGATTGTTAAATAAATTTGGTTGTTTATTATAATTTTATCTGTTTAGCAGTCTTTGTACTGCACCTGGTTAACCCCAGGATGTTTTTGCTTGCGAAGTCTTTGTGCTGCACCTAATTAATTCCAGGATGTTTTTGCTTGCAGTATGTAACTGCACCTGGTGTAATCCAAAATGTCTCTTTTTTATAATTGAAAATGTTTACCATAGTGTTAAATTACATAAATTGGTGTAAAGCTTGTTAATGTATAAGGTTTTTATTTGTTAACTAAATAAAAAAATTTTTGTTATATAACATGTATTTGCGTATATATTTTTATGCAAAAAGTTGTTAGGTAATTGAGTGAGAATCTGTGTATTTAAGTGATGAGGGCAGCACGGAAGCGTAGTAAACTTATGCCCAAAACGCCATAGTTTGTAGGTATATTATGTAATAGTTTTATTTTATGTTAGTTTTATAGTAGTGTTTGTTAAAAATTGTAATTGTGTTTGCATTAAAACATTGCATATAAGTTTTGCACTACATTTATTTTCTATGCCTTGTTTGTTGTATAATTTATATTTTATTTTAATCCATTAAATTAAGTTTGTTCTATAAATAATCAGCTTATGTGAGCATTTCAATAAAAAATAAATTTTCTTTCAATCTCTAAATAACAGTCTGTCTTATCTCGCGTTCATGTCTTGGGTCGACGCGAATCTTCATTGACTAATATATCTTGACTATACTTAGCATTAAAGAGCTCAAAGAATAAAAAAATTTAAGTTCTAACCCCCCTCTGATAAAAATTCGATTTAAAAAAAATGCGATGTCCTGCATAAAAAATGGTTTAAAATCAACCTTCTTACAAGATTCACTGACTTTTGAGTCATTTAATTTTGTGATTATTGTAGTTGGGAGCACCTAGACAGACATTACATCTATTTATAAGATGAAAACTATTTTGAAACCCAAATACCAGGGAATGACAAATCGAAACACAAATTTTATTTATATATCCTTGTAAAATTTTATTTTGAAATAACTTAGCATTTTCCAAACAGTAATAATTTTTTTTAAATTTAAACTAAAAATTTAGATAAAAAACTAGTTTAATTTTGGTCCTGAAATAAAAAAATTTAATTTTGGAGAATCGCCAAGAAGTTTTTTATTCATTTGAAATGGCTTAAATATAACATGAATTTAAAAAACCCTTGAAAAGTTTTAAAGTATGTAATTGCTATTTGTGTCATTTATAGTAAAATTTGTTAATTTTTTTGATATTGAGCTAGTATTCCCTTAAGTACGATTAATTCTTATTTAGTAAGAAGTTAATTAAGTTAAGAATTAAGTTAAACTTTAGTTAATTAAGTTAAGAAGTTAAGACATTAATGCGAACACAGTATACGCTTAAATTTCTGTAAAAATAACAAAAAATGAAATTCATTATTTCAAGTTAATTTTTTTAACGAACTTTATATATTTGCTTTGTAGCGTCCTTTAAATGTAGAAAACGAGATACGATTTGATTGAATTAATTTCATGAAACGTTAAACCATAGACAAATTTCCTCATCTGTTATTGTCAAAATGTTTTTTTAGAATTGTTTTTCGTTTTCACACATTAAAACTTTATTTCTGATTTGTTTTTATTTCCAGGAATTTGTTATGGGTTTATCTGTGATCTCAAGAGGCAGCCCCGAAGAAAAATTAAAATGGATTTTTGAACTTTATGACGCTGACAAGGATGGTGTGTTGTCAAGGTTTGTTTTTAATATTCAAGCAAATTACAAAAACTTTTATTTGAATTTTGAGCTATCAAAATAAAACAAATAATTAAAATTCAATGTGCAAATACAAGACATAGATTAGAGTTTAAATTCCAAATAATAAAAAAACTTTCTGACGATTCAGTAAAATCAGAAATCCATTATTTATATACACTCAAAAATTCTTAAATTTTGTGATAGAAAGTAGGATCAGTTTAAAATTGTTTTAAAACATGCCAAACAAAATTGAGTAAACTTTCTAATAAACAAATAATTTTTAGTGCTTAGACAAAAGCCTTTGGTTTGTTGATTTTTCGATTTTTTTATTTATTTTTTAACTAGATTAATCCTATAGCGGCTGTTACAGTTTTGTAAAAATCTAACAGTGCTATACACTGTTAGATTTTTACACCGCCCAATAGCCGTCATGAGAAACGGCTTTGAAAAAAAAGCCTGGGATGGGTTGTTCAAAAATCGACTTAACTAAAAAGTCTCTTAACTAAAAGTGCATACCTTACCCACTGAGGAGGCCTTTAGCCAGGAATGCAATGCATTCTTGCTTTAGCTAAGGGGCCCCTTTTCGTTTGTTGTTCAAAAAAGACTTAAGGCGTCCTTAACGCTCAGTGGATAAATTACCTTAAAGTTTAAGTATTTCGTATTTCTTGGTGCGTTTTTGTTCAAAAGTAGTATCATTATTGTCTAAAATTGATAGAGACTTTAAATATATGTTGGACGTTTTAGTACTATATTATTTTGGAGCCACTAAACAAAGTAATACACTATTTTTTGTTTATAACTGTTAAGAAATCCCACTAAAACTGCTGAAAACCAACAGGTTTTGTCTATTTGAACAAAAAAATTTATAATAGCAAAGCGGAAAACATTAGTGATGTACAAGATGTTTCTAAAGGAAAGTTGCTTAAAATGCTTAATAATGGAATATTCGGATGGATAAATATTTTTTTGAAATTTTAATTGGATTTTTATTTTTTATCATATTGAATATATTATATAAATATGTTATTTTAAAGGTTTTTCAGCGAAAAATACCAAAAAAAGTAATTTAAAAAAAATAATTTATCTCCAATAGTCGACTCAAATTTTTAACTTATCATGGGATTTAATCTATGTATTTTTATTTTTGAACACACAACTTAAGGTCTGATCTACCACTTAATTAAGACGTACGTACCTTAGCGAGTTTTGAACATCGCAAATAGTTACCACCAACTTAGGAGATCCTTTAGTTAGGAGGCCCCTTATTCTTAGTTAGGATTAATTTAATAAAAAATAGAATACGCGCATTGATTAAATTTTTTATTTTGCGCGAGGTGGTTTTGCAGCGCGAGAAAAAAAATTTAAAAAAAAATTCATTGCAATCATTTTCTATCCCATATGCGGCAGTTTTATTTATTTACAATATATATTTATTTTTTATATTTTCATTGAAATGGATTTATCGGGGTAAATATAAGGGTTTCTTCAGAATGCGACCCCAGAACTATAGTCTATAAAAAAATGATGCGGACTAGCGACAAAACTTGAACTTTGAAATATTATACATCCATAACGGAGTTTAGAATATGTGCGTGACATATATGGAAGCATAGCTTAGACTCTTGGCCATCTTTTGAAAAGGTTAGGAAAACATGTTTTTTGATGATGTCATCACTACAGCCGATGCGGTGAAAAAACCTGGTTCCAAAAAAAAACAAAACATTTTTATTAGTACGAGATAAGAAACGCCGCTTGGTATGCTCTTAAAACATTTTTCTGACTTTTTTCTGAAAGTTTGACCAAAATCGGCTCACTCCAATTTTTTTATAATGCGTTAAAGGATCATGTCACAAATTAAATACCTATATCGCCCGAACCGGACTGCTCCTTTAATACCAAACCTACCTGACTCAAATTAGGTATTTAGAGTGCTCCACTACAAGGCTACGATACTTTTAAATTTCAGCTGGATCAGTTAAGTATTAAAGGAGTAATGTGTTTTGGGCGATATAGGAATTTGATTTGTGACAGTGCTCCTTTAAATGCGTACGGTTTTCGCGAATTTTTGCCACGCTAATACACTATCCGAATTATTTATTTTGTTTTGATTCTTGCTTGAAGTGTGTTCGATATTGATAATATTGTTATATATTAAATGTCCGCCGATTTTTATTCCTTACTTTTGACCTAAAATTTTTTTTGGGGGGTTGACCTCCCGGGGGCTAGGGTGGAAGGGCAAACACAAATGCCAAAAATTTATAAAAAAATTTTTTTAAACCATCAAAAATGTAAAATTTATCACATATGACAAATTTTGATATATCGTTTGTGTAAAAAACCTAAAATTAACCTTACAATAAGCTTTCAAACATGACGAATTTAAAATTTGGAAGCATTCCAAACCCGTATGCTGGCAGCAGCAAACCTTTAAATTAAAAAATTTTCCAAAAAAATAAGCCTTAAATATTTATTCTTTCGAATTTCCAGGTTATTTTTTTAGAAAAACATATTTTCAAAGTTAAAATCCTACTACAAAATTGCCAAATATCGCAACTAAAAAGTACTTTTTTGTGTGTTCTTACTTGCAAACATGTTTCCCCGTTCGTCAACACAAAAACAAATTTCTAATAACTATGTCTCTCAACTTTTGCCAATATCCCAATGAAATTTTTAAAGTAATGCTTTTTTTTCGTGTAAAAACGTTTGAATCCGCGATCTGGTCTGAATTGCGTCATTTTAATTGCGGAAGAGCCAATAAAAATCATCAATTATAACGTATAACAAAAATTTACATGATGTAAGGAAGTATTTTGGAAATTTAATGAAAATTTATGTTGCGTTTTCATGGGGTTATTTGGACATTTTTCTAATATTTTAAATCAAAATCAATTTAAAAAATTTAAAACTAATCTTTTAAAGTTTATTATTCTTGTAAAACTTTTTAATTTAAAGATTTGTTGCTGCCAGCATACAGGCTTGAAATGCTTCCAAATTCTAAATTCGTCATTTTTGACAGCTTATTGTAAGCTTAATATTAGGTTTTTTTACAGAAACTTTATATCAAAATTCGTCATATGTGATAAATTTAACATTTTTGATGGTTTTAAAAAAAAATTTTGAAAAAAAATTTTCGGCATTCGTGTTTGCCCCCTCCCCCTAGCCCCCGGGGGTCAACCCCCAAAAAAAATTTTAGGTCAAAAGTAAGAAATAAAAATTGGCAAACATTTAATATATAACAATATGATCAATATCGTACACACTTCGCAGGGCGCTTTAGCACATTAGCACAATATGGTCAATATCGTACACACTTTAGCGGGGCGCTGTTTCATAAAAGTTACAAACATTCAATTTCTTTGTAAAAGTCCATTCTTTCTTTGCAAGCGACATTATTCTGGTCTTTGCCAGCAGAAATTTTGCCGCGCTCACGTTTTATTGTTCAAAACGCTCGTTTTTTAAAAGATGGGGGCTAAAAATGCTCAGGTGTACTATATTAAACACGAAGTACAGTCGTTTTTGTTGAATCAGCCCAGTGTATGTTTAACATTAGGATCTATAATGTTACAAAGAAAAAACTGAGATTTAAAGAAATGAATTGTCCGTAATTTTTATGAAACAGCGCCCAGGAAGAAAAATAAAATAAATCATTGGACAGTGTATTAGCGTGGCAAAAATTCGCGAACAATCGCTAAAACACGCGCATTCAACGCATTATAAAAAAAATTTGAGCGAGCCGATTTTGCTCAAACTTTTAGAAAAAACTCAGAAAAGTATGTTTTAACAGCATACCAAGTGGGGTTTCTTATCTCATAATAATGAAAAAGTTTTTTTTTTTGGGACCAGGGTTTTTTCACCACATCGGGTGTAGTAATGACGTCATCGAAAAACATTTTTTCCTAACCTTTTCAAAAGATAGCCAAGAGTCTAAGCTATGCTCCTATATATGTCCTGCACATATTCTAACCTCCGTTATGGATATATAACATTTCAAAGTTCGAGATTTGTCGCCAGTCCGCATCATTTTTGTATAGACTATAGTCTAATAAAATTTACAAAGTACGTTGTTATTTGTTTTCACTATTTTTTAAAATTAATTTTCTAACATATTTTGGTCAATATATATTTTATGGCATTCTTCAAGAACACACGATTACATTTAAAAATCAAAGTCATTGAATCAAAATCATTAAATCAAAATCATTGAAGTTGCCCTTTGCAACCAACCTGCTCTTCTTTCAGAGTTGTCTCTGACAGGCTGATTTAAATTGAATCATTTAATCTTGAAAAATGCAATGTTTATAATATTATAGTTAAGAAATAAACCAGTAATAAATTAACAAAAAAACTTACGGACGCAAAAAAGAAGAAAAAAACATTTTCACTACAAAAGAATTTACAGTTTGTTTTTGTATAACGTAATTCTAATGTATTAAGGTAGAACACCACAGTTAGATTTTGACGGCAGATCCTTACTAATTAATTTTTACTAAAGTAATTAGACCTGCTGATTCAATTTTTGACATTGATTTTTCTGTTTAAAAAATATTATCGTCCACAACCATCAAATAACATCAATAAAATACATGTCAAATATACAAAACATTAATAAAAACTATTACTAAAAATATTCTATTTTTTCATTTTCACTTCAGTGTATCTTGAATAATAAAACACTTTTTTTATTAAAAAGCTAAAAATTTAAAAAAAAAATTTTTTTTGACGTTAAAAATATAGCACAGCGGAGACTCGATCCCAAGGATCCGAGGATTGCCCGAACTACTAACCACTCGACTACTGGTTCAGCTGAGATTTTTGACTTAAAAGCCACTTTTAAAGAAACGGTTCAAAAGGAAGTTTTTCGGCGTTGATTAAAAAAAATTAAACGAAAATTAAAAAATTTGATTTTTTCAGATTTTAATGAAAGTTTGGAAATAGTTATAGACACAAATCTAATGAATACTTTGAATTGTATTTGATTACAAAACTAATTCAGGACTTTTTTTATTTGATTTTCCTTTTAAAAACATCGATTTTTTTAATTTTTTTTAATTTTGAATTACGTTTTACTCCAAACCACATCTAAAAGTTGCCCCCTATTTTTCTTTAACTTTCTATAGGCACCTTGCACTGGAACTCGGTTTATACATGAAGTATGCAATATACATAAGCGTCACCATAATGGATAATTACCGTATCTCCTACTTATCTTTCGTAGTATGCAGATCAACCAATCAGTTGATCCAACGGATCAACTGAAATTTCGCGCGCTTTCGATCGGTTGATCTGCATACTACGAAAGATAAGTAGGAGATACGGTAATTATCTATTATGGTGACGCTTATGTATATTGCATACTTCATGTATAAACCGAGTTCCAGTGCAAGGTGCCTATAAAATTGCGGAAAAAACTGAGTGAATCAAATTTTTTAAATGGCCAAAAACTGTTTTTTGAGCTTTAGATTCATTGAAATATATCTCAAAATAGAACAACTGGTAAACAATAAAATTATTACCGTTAGATACATCATAATCTGAGCTTTCGATCGCACTATACTTTTGTCATTTGACATTTGTCGTTTGACAAAAATTAATATCTAAGTTGATATCTAATTTTTAGTGAAATTCGTCATAACTGTGGTGTTCTACCTTAAATTATTGTCATTTAGAAGAGACGTTCAAAAGGTGGTTGGAAGTATTTATGACATGATGGGAAGAATGACAGATCCTCCTGTTGATCCGAGTACAGTCAAGGATCATGTTGAATTTTTCATTGAGGTTTTGCTCATTTTTTAAAAGCCTAAAGTTAGACATTATGTACTTATCAATAAAATGAAAGAGAATTTTAACGTTATTATATATTATGTCAACCAACATCAATTCAACATCAATTTTTATGAATTCTAATTGTTAGATATAAATGGTGCTATATTTGTTTTATTTGATTGTTTTGACGTAATTTCGGCGTTTTTTGTGTTATTTTCTTCATAACTTTTTTATAATATTCCTTTATGTAAAGTCAAATAGTTTTTTAAGTATAGCAGAGCATTGGTTTTATAAAATTATAGGAACAAGAAATGATTTAGGTTGGCATATTCATTATTTTGTCTTCGCTTAAAATTAGTTTTCAAATATATGTAGGTCGACACTAAGACTCAGAACCTTGATTTCGGCTAACTCCAAAAGTAAAACTCAGTAATAAGCGCACAAAAATATGTGGTATGTTTGAATTATATCTGGCTGACCTCGTAAATTAATATGCAGACATAAGTGGACTAATTAAAATTGTGCGGTTATGACGTTTATTTAAAAAAAAAATAAGAAAGCAAATTTTTATTTTAATTTCGCCTTTTCACAAAATATGCAAAAAATTAATCAATTTTAGCTCTTAAAAACCTTGCATTTGAGTTCCTATTTGAGTAATTTGATAAATAATTATTAAAATAAGGGATTTTATCTTTATTATATAACCGTTTTTGTTAAAAATTTTAAATGGTTTTGTTGTTAAATAGTTGATCGAATACTGCAATTATCGAGGTCAGCTAGATTTTATTTGTTTATAAATAATTTTTAAACTTTTATTTTTATAAAAAGCAAAGAGATTTTATTTTTATATTCATTTTTTAATTTTATAAAAGTGCCTCAAACAAGCTACAAACAACGCACTTTTTATTAATTCGTTTAAAAAATCCCATGAACATTGAAAAAATATAAACATAACTGATTTCTTTATTTAAAACCTAATACTCTGTAGAAAATTTAGAAATTTTTTAAAAATAAAATAGTCTAGTTCAAATATTATATTTAAGAAACCACTTAATTTAAAATATCACTTTTTATAAACAAAGAAAAAAAATAAAACAATTCTAAGGAATTGAAAATACAAAATTTAGCTTTGTTTTTTTCCGTGGCTATTAAAACTTTAACATATTTTGTTAAAGCAAAGATACATAAATAAATTAAATTTGTTAATAATAAATGAAATTTTGTAGTAAAAAGTTTAGGTAGTGTATATGCTTACATTCTCATTTTGGAATCACTCCAACTCCAATACGATCATTTTTTAAACATTTTCTTTGGTGTAGTTTTTACACAAATTAAATAATAACGACTTAAAGAACTATTTTTAGTTTTTACAAATCAAATTTAGGTTTAATCCATAAAATCCCACGCTCCAATAGATTATATTGTGGGAGCAGCCATTGTAACGTTAGAATTAATGAGTTTTTGGATAGACAATATTTGAACGTGCACCCAGATCACACAAAACATTTCACTCAGCAGGCGTTTGTCATAGACAGTATAAAATTTTTAATTTCACAATTTTAAGGAATCTATTAAATTTAAAAAAATAATAGCGAATTATGAAAGCAAGGCGGGCGTAAGAAGTACAATACCCAAAACAAATTTTTTTAGAAGGAATAAGAAAAAAATTTTGAAAAAACAACAAATAGCAAAAAAAAATCTACATTATAACAGTAAGATTTGCATAAATTAATAAATAAAATACATGCTATTTACCAATTGATCCAATTTAGCTTTTGCTAAAATGAAATTTAAAAAAGTCACTCCCGCAAAAAATATTCTTGACTTTTCTATTTTTTTCAAAGAAAAAAATTTTATTTAATATTTTGTAAAAATAAACAAAATTAGCTTGCGCTTTTAGCCGCCTAAAATTTTTTTCCAACAAAAATTAATAACAGATCTTACTGCAAATTGGTTTCAGAAAATATGTACGAATACGTCTAATTTCGTATGATCAATTTCAACCGGTTTTGTCAAATTATCTTATTGAAATTGAAACTGAAAAAATTTTATTCATTTAAATTGACCAAGGCATGAAATATTTATATACAAAACACAAAATCTCACTGAATGAGACAATAAAAAAACACAAACAAATTTGATTTACACAAAAAAAACAATATTATACATTATTATTGTTATATAAAACTAAAATTAGAAAAAAACACGTCATTGTTAGTTCTTATATTACAAAAATTACGATAACAAAAATGTGGTTATGCTTTTTATTGTTTAGCGGTAACGTAAAAAAATTATTAAAAAAAATTATTTTCATGAAAAAGAAAAAATGGAAAAAACCCACAAGAAATCAATAAAACGATCAGTCAATGAATAAAAGGAGAGAACACAAAAGAGCCTAAAAGACTTCCAACATGTGTCTATTAAATTTCGTAAAATTTTTAAAACTCACTTTTTGATTTTATTTTTAAAATGATTATAATTTTCAAGTGTGATTATATTCTACTTAAATCCTTGGTATTATTGTAATTTTGGAAAACTGAAAATGTTTGAAATGTTTCAGATATTTTATAAAATCATTTTTCAAGTGTTTGTTTATTCAAAATCGGCAAAACAAGATCTCAAAAATTACGCTATGGCTCTACACTGCTATTTTTCCGTTTTTTTATTGTTTTTTTGTGTTCAAGTAAATTTTTTTGTTTTTTGCATATTGTTATAAAAAAAAATTTTACAATTTTCTTTTTATTTTAGAAAATGGACCAAGGTGGTCGAGGAACAATTAGTCTTCAAAATTTTTTGGATGCTTGTAACAATGACCAAAGCATCGCCGAATCTATTAGTTTATTTGATACCAAATTTTAATGCAATTTTATTTTGTTTATATAGGCACCTTGCACTGGAACTCGTTTTATACATGAAGTATGCAATATACATAAGCGTCACCGTAATGGATAATTACCGTATCTCCTACTTATCTTTCGTAGTATGCAGATCAACCGAACGAAATTTCGCGCGCTTTCGATCGGCTGATCTGCATACTACGAAAGATAAGTAGGAGATACGGTAATTATCCATTATGGGGACGCTTATGTATATTGCATACTTTATGTATAAAACGAGTTCCAGTGCAAGGTGCCTATAAATGTGTATCTTTTCATTCCTCTTAAATAAAATTTTTTTTTTCGTTAAATTTACTACTATTTATATGCATTTTGTGACAACTCATTTTGAATTGAGAAAGACGACGGCAAATAATTCGAGTTATAAAGTTAAAAAGAGATGGTATCATATTAACAACGTCAGTCTATCAGGTAGTGAGACTGAAAATTGCAAGCTCAATTCTTGTATTGCCTATTTACCGTCAGAAAGCTGAGAACAGCAAACTCTTGTTTCACATTCTTTCTGTCAAAATATCAATTTTTTCGGCCTCATTTCTGGAAGTCAGAATTCATGAGAGATGCAGGTGCACTGGTGTTCCGCATATATGCTTTTGCTGGATTTCCCGCAGTGTGATCGGGTAGTTGTAACTATTTCTAGCATATAGCTTCTAGCATATATTTAATAAAATTGTTCAAAAGTTCAAAATCAAGTTTTTTTTAAAATTTAGTCTCAATTCACATAAATAAATTCTATTAGAAACAACATGCTTACAACTATCTTTTAAACATTCTAATTTGTCGTTCTCTGAGTCATTCGTACTAACGTTCGGAGGAAGCTATCTTTGACAATAGCGCAATCGCCACTTTCAAATTTGAAAGGTTGTATTTAGCCAATATATAATTTTCCCTGGCTCCTTTTTGATAAAAGTAATAAAATTTAAAGGTTTTAATATATCAAAAATTTATTTTAAAATCTCTACAAACACAACTAGAATAACTATTTTCAGACTATTTAGAGTCAAACCACTAGCTTATCCATCATGTAGCTGTCTATGTTTTAAAAAGCTTTTTGTCAAAAAATGTTTTTTAACTTTTAAATTTCGGCAGCATTTTTACAAAATTCAATTTTGGTAAAAATGAGTTCTGCAGTGTAAAGATTAAAATAAATCAAATCATTAAAAGCATACCGCAAGTATATAATAAAAAGTAGTCTGTGTCAACCCATACACCTGGTAATTTTCCTTTTAATTTTCGTATCGATTTTGATGTATTTATTAAAGTAATAAAGTTTAAATCCCTATAGTAAATTAAAAATTTATTTTAAATTTTGTACTATTTAGCGTCAAACACTAACTGAAATCACAAGTTATTTAGAGACAAAGCACTATTCAATAGATTTTTTCCAAAAAATGTTGGTTTATTATGAATTTTGGGCAAGATTTTTAGGTAAAATAGGTTGTCCAGCATAAAAATGCTGAAATGTTGATGACTGACGTGAAAGAATGTTGAAGTGCTGACAAGTATGTCGAAGTTCTGCCGCTCCTAATGAAGATCATGCATCTGAAGGTTAAAATGGAACGATTTCCTAGCAGCCAAAGGAACAGCGAAAAAAGACTTATTGGAAGCAAGAATCTGTGCCACAACAGCAAACAGAACAAGAAAAAAATGTTGAAATGTTTAAATATAAAGTTGTTTAAATGCTTTTTATTCAAGGCAATGTGATTTTTAAAAAAACATGAAGAAAAAAGTTTTTTTATATTTTTCGCATATAATCATGAATATTTTTATTTTAATAAAATAAAGGAATCGTAAATTTTGCGAATATCGGAGCATAGAAATGTTTATTTATTCATTTTTGCAAAATTATTTTAAGTTTTTGCAAAATATTACAAAGTTATTTTAAGCGGAGTGATTTATGAAGTTGATTTTTCTGAAAACCCTAATTACGTGGTTTTTGGAGCCCGGGGGAGCAGGGAACTTGGAGCCGCGAAAATAAGTACATGATGCTAAAAGTAAAAAACTGGTTTGGGGTTAGGTTTAGGTTTAGGCTTAGGAAAAGGTTTTAGCGATTTAAATATTCGGCTCCAACTTTCCATTTTTCGGCTCCAAATTTCACTTTTAAGACGCCTTGGCTCTAAAGACCGTAAATCATTAAGAACTGTTTTAATAAGTGTAATTACACGCCCTAAATAAAACCTTTTTTTTAAAAATAGGCTCTAATTAGAACATTAGAGTGACTTAACTAGGATTCGTCATAATTAAGGCTTACATTTGTTAGGGAATTAAATGTGTCTGAGCAATATATATAAGTCACATAATTTTTATTCTTATTTTATATGTTTTTGTCATAATGCAAACATTTTACAACTAGGAATACTTTTAAGAAATTGTGATCGATTTGTTAGAGATTTTTCATCATATTAATAGTTTAAAAACAATGCTATATTACGCCTTTTTGTTTAACGTCCAATTAATAATAGCAGACTGACTCAAACGCCTGTGACGCTAATGTGTACAACCTTGCAGACTATACGCTTTTGCTCAGTTCTCACAAAGCAAACCATATTTTTGAAAATGCAATCACGATGCTTCCAAAACATGCGACTCAAAGTCTTTGTATTGGCGAGAAACTTAAAAGTAAAAAATATAATAACTACTAGGGTAACTGACTTAATTTCGGCCACGCCTTAATTTGGCCATCATTGAAGGAGGAATTATAATAGAAAATTGGCTTATTTTTAAAACACAAAAGAACTAGCACAAAAAGAACTGGATTAATGTTTCATACAAAAAGTGAATTTTTTATGACTTACTTCTTAATTTTTGCTTTGTGTTTTAAACTGTATTTAATCTAGAACTAAGCAATAGATAACCTTAAAATATCTTCTATTTAAGTGCTCCTAAGCTGTTAATTTTCATGTTTTGATATTTTCTTCAAAAAATTATTTTGCAATGCGTTTAACTTAACTGGGCGTTTAAGATTCCGTTAATTTCGGCCACCTTAAAATTTAGGTGAAAAGAACCTGCCGTTTTTTGCTGTTTTTAGATATTGTTGTATGATCGATTAATAAAAAATATAAAGAATTTTTTGTGCTCGTTTGACTTTATTTTGACGTTTTTTAAGCCAAAAACAAAATTTGAACAAAAAATACAAGTTATTAAAACTTGTTTTTTTTTAAGGTTTTGACATAATTATTAAAAGTCTTGCTAATAACTATTAAAGTTCGCAAACGGGAAAATTAAGTTATATGTACCAAGAACAATACCTAAGGGTAAATTTGCAACCTTTAGAAATTTTTATTGTTTGTTTAAGCAATAGTTATGGCCAGTTTTTTTGTAGGTGGCCGAAATAAATGGCACACGCCTTAATTTCGGCCACTTTAAAAAAAGTTTAAACCTTCACTGATTTTTAAGTATAACAGAAATATTTAAATTTTGCACTGGAATAACAAATATAGCTATTGTTTGATTTTTAGGCCAAATTTTGGCTTGATTGAAAAAGCCAGAAAAAACTTATTCAAAAAAATAAAAAAAGGTGGCCGAAATTAAGTCAGTTACCCTACTTGTTCAAAAAAAAATTAACAGAAAAAGACATGCAAAAACATAATAATTTTAAAATTTCATACCAGAAACTCAACCTTAACACTGTAGATTTTTTAATGTTTTTTACCATAAATTTTTTGAATGAATTAAAATACACAAACAAAAATCCACAAATACAAAAAATATAATAAAATGTGGTTGGGTTTGATTAAAATAGGATTTTATTGTTGCTATCTCACTGATTAGAGAAAGTAATTTAGTCCCCTAAGAATATAAATTAGTTCTTCTTTCGCTTCGTTAATTTTTATTCTTGATAAAGATATTGTATTTTGTTAAATTTTTGATCGTATAAAATTACATAGGGAATTTTCAATCTTTTTGCTATATTTTAAGACCGACTTATTTCAAAATTCTTTCGAAATGTTAACTAATTATTTTTATTTTTTAAGTAAATACCACCCACGTTCTTGTTGCAAATTTTTTGCAAAACGCAGGAAGCGAACAAACTGTCAGCAAAAACGACTACCACTTAATTCAAATTTTTGTAAGGTGTCTGTTTTAGTTTGTTTTCTTAAAACAAAAAACTTCAAAAAATAATTTTTTTTTAAATTTGCATAAAAAACTCCAATAAACTACATTTTTTTCTATGTTTCAGAAAAAGCAGAGTAAAAATTAAAATCAAAAAAAAAAGTTTTTTGCTTTAACATTAATATTTTTGTTAGAAGTTGTTATTGATATGTGATATCTCTTAAATTGTTAAATATATTTTATCGAAAAAAATTATAAGATTTTGGTAAACCAAGTGTAAATAAATATATTATTTACTAGAAATGATCAAAACTGATGTCAAAATTGTTTGAATTTAGATAGCACCTTTAAGTAGTCATTTATAGTAGCTGTTGGTGTTTTTTTAAACCTAAAGTGCATCGCTAAAATCATTACCTACTGTGTATATAGCGAAAATGAAATTCATTATATTAGTCATTTTTATAACAGCTCTTGGTATTTTTTTGATCTAAAATCTACTGTGAATCACAAAAGTAAAATTAATACCTGTGTACTGTGAAGAGCAAAAATGAGAATCGTAATGTTAGTAAAAAAATTGCACCTTTTCATCTGGCAGGTTTTTTAATTTAATAGTCGTTAAACGACAAACGACACTATATTCAATAGATAAACATTTCAATTATTTGTTATTTTTTTCATATATTTATATTTTAAATTTTTTAGCGCTTTTGCTATTTTAGAAATTTTTTGATTAAAAAACTTTTACACAAACCACACCTACAGCGACTGAAATTCTAAACTTAAACAACAGAAAGCAGCAAACCGACTTAAAAATGTAAATTTGAGCCACATAGTTATTTAGCCACATAGCCACATACATAGCCACACATGATGGTTATTTGAAATTATTTTTCCAAGAAGTATTTTATTCTGTAACCACTAATTGTCAAAAAGTAATATGTGAGCAAATGCTTGCTAAAAATTCAAGTGTCACATACAAAAAAAAAAGGTTGAAATTAGAGCTTATTTTTTTAAACTTTAAAATTAATTAGT
The DNA here is from genome assembly GCA_030248175.1 of Microlaimidae sp. YZB2_3. Classification (NCBI taxonomy): domain Eukaryota; kingdom Metazoa; phylum Nematoda; class Chromadorea; order Desmodorida; family Microlaimidae; species Microlaimidae sp. YZB2_3. Next base: position 25,763 of record JASAMX010001163.1, on the reverse strand, counting down.
ATTTCTGCGAAATTTATATAGTTAACTAAAGATAATTTAAATAGTGATTTTTTTTAAATAAAACAATTTTTAATCAATTTTTGTCTTCGCTGAGTGAAGTTTTGTCACGTATTACCTTAGCAATCACGTCCACATAGAAAAAATTTCTTCATAAATTATATTTTACTTAAGATAAATAAAAACGAATAAATAATAACGCCTTTTAGTTTTGTCTGTTCACAAAATTTACAATTACTTCCTATAAAAATTCAAATAATCCTGATTTTTGTACGTAATTTATACAAAACACATCTTTTTGAAAATTGATTGTATGAGGACCCTAATTATGGCTCTAAAAATTTATGTTATGTACGTTAACTGTTATGATTAGTTTATAAATTATTTAATTTATATATGTAAATAGGTAATTTGGCTGCTCTGCCATTATGCCATCCAATATGTCAATATCTCATAGCTGCAATGCTATGTACATAGGCCTCACAACTAGGCACCTTGGCATTCAAATTTCGGAGCATATCGGCATTTCTGCAAGGACTAATCGTCCTGTTTTACCTAAATCTTCTGCCGTGTGTGTTCATACTTTATCTTGTAAAGATTTAGTTGTTAAGTCTTGTTTTAAAAATTTAAAAGTTGTGTCCTCAGTTCCTAGTGAGTTTTATCTTAAGATAAAGGAAAGTTTATGTATAGGAAAAATTAAGCCTGTTTTGAACCAAAATATTGCCAGTGTGGAACTACTATGTTTTTGAATGTTTTTTATAAGTATTCCTTGCGTGTTTATCTTTTTATTGTATATTTCTCCCTCGCCTTTTGTGTAACTTATTTATATTTCTGCACGTGTTTTATTATTTTATCCTGTAATTTTCCGCCTTTTGTAACTTATTTTAGTATTTTTTGCACGTTTGGTTTTTTATTGCGAATATTTGTAATGCGAATAATTGTAATGCTTTGCGTAGGGTAACTGACTTAATTTCGGCCACCTTTTTTTATTTTTTTGAATAAGTTTTTTCTGGCTTTTTAAATCAAGCCAAAATTTGGCCTAAAAATCAAACAATAGCTATATTTGTTATTCCAGTGCAAAATTTGAATATTTCTGTTACACTTAAAAATCAGTGAAGGTTTAAACTTTTTTTTTAAAGTGGCCGAAGTTAAGGCGCGTGCCATTTATTTCGGCCACCTACAAAAAACTGGCCATAACTATTGCTTAAACAAACAATAAAAATTTGTAAAGGTTGCAAATTTACCCTTAGGTATTGTTCTTGGTACATATAACTTAATTTTTTCCGTTTGCAAAATCTAATAGTTATTAGCAAGACTTTAAATAATTATGTCAAAACCTTAAAAAAACAAGTTTTAATAACTTGTATTTTTTGTTCAATTTTTATTTTTGGCTTAAAAAACGTCAAAACAAAGTCAAACGAGCAAAAAAAATCTTTAAATACGGTAGTATGATATTTAAAAACAGCAAAAAACGGCAGGTTTTTTAACCTAATTTTTAAGGTGGCCGAAATTAACGGAATCTTAAAATGCGCAGTTAGTTAAACGCATTGCAAAATAATTTTGAAGAAAATATCAAAACATGAAAATTAACAACTTTGAGCCTTAAATAGAAGATATTTTAAGGTTATATATTGCTTCGTTCTAAATTTGATGCAGTTTAAACACAAAGGAAAAATTAAGAAAATTATAAAAAATTCACTTTTTGTATGAAAATGTTGATAATGTAGAATAACAAAAATAAAAAACTTTTGCAAAAACACTTTATTCAACATTAATCCAGTTACATTTGTGCTAGTTCTTTTGTGTTTTAAAAATAAGCCAATTTTCTAACACCCTAAATTGGTGGCCGAATTAAGGCGTGTCCGAAATTAAGTTAGTTACCCTAATGCTTTTTTCGCAACTTTAGATTTCTATTTTATCTGATGATGGATTTTGGAAATAAATCCGAAAGCTCATATGTAATCAATAAACTTTTTTACTTATGTCTTATTGCGTTTATGCCATCCGTCGAAGATCCACCTGTTGTTATTTGCATTTCAATATGCGCAGAAAACTAAGTTTTTTTATTATTTGTGGGATTTCATTTATTTATATTTGTGTGCGGTATACATATGGTGTCAAATTTTCTTAGTGAAGCATTGAAATTTTCCCACTCGGGTTTAAATTATATATTCTGTACAACTGCCAAATTTAACTCTTTGTTTCGAAGAACCGTGAAATTATAACGGTTTTATAAAAAAACTGCGTCTTTAAAGCCGTAAATAACGAACTTGGAACCTTCGGAAATTTTTGGAAACTTGGAGTCGCTAACAATGAGAACTTGGAGCCTTCAACAAAAATTGGTTTGGTTGGGTTTAGAATTTGGCTCCGCTTTGGCATAGGTCTAGTTTTCTCAATTTTTACTTTCGGTTCTAAGTTTTTAACTTACGACTTCAAGTTCCCTATTTTTGTCCTCAAGTTTGAGCTCCAAGCTCTTTTGACTCCATCGACCCTAAATCATATAAAAACCGTCCTTGTTCTATTGTGTTGTGTTTTTCATTTTCTTAATAAGCGCTTTTTAAAGATTTTAAAAACTCAAAGCACAAATATTTACTAAAAGAGTAATGTGGAACAGTTTGAGATTCATTTATACTGGCCTTACGATAGAAATAGTTTGCCATTAGAACTACTTTAAAATTGCCCGAATTACGACGGTTACTCAGCGTTTGGCTATGCTACCATAATAAAAAACGAAACAAAATATTTTTTTCTAATTTTTTATATTATTTAATTATAATTTTATTTATGAAAATAGCATTTCATGGGTGGCGCGGGAGCGCCAGGGGCGATAGCCCCGTGGCGCCGCGCCAACCATAATAGAGAACGTGGGTAAATTTTGAAATTCAGAACCTTCTTCTTCTTCTTCTTCTTCTTCTTCTTCCTATTATTATTATTCCAACGCTCCATCCTTAAAAAACGATATTCCTATCTCCGTTACTGATTGATCAAAAATAAACATGGGCTCATAAGAAAGAAGAAGGAATTACGCAACTTTCTTAGGAAGCACTTTTTTGATTTCGGTCCTTATTATCGATTTATTGATCAAAATCAAAAATTTGAAAAATAGACAAATAAAAACTCCCAACCGCACAATAACAGCCTTTTGGCAACAATAAGGATTGTACAGAGCAGACAACCAACATCCCTGCATAAAAACCGCACAAAAATAGCAGACCGCTTTTAATTCGTGGCAGAAACAGCGCAGCGTCCCGAGCGCATACTGCTACCGCGCGGAAAACGGCAAAAACAACAGAGTACTTTTTTTAATTCTTGCATTACTGATGACAAAATTAATTCAAAATTTTATTTATTAAAAAAATAATAATAAGCGTCGGTGGCGCGGGGGGCCCGCGCCGGTAAATCGGTGGTGCGGGGTGCCAACTGCAATTTAACCACGGCACCGCGCCAACTATACTTAGACAACGTGAGTAAATTTTGTTATTCATGTTCATCATCTTATTATTATTATTATTTTTTTCTAAAAATTATAATTGCAATCATTGGCGCACGGCATCGCGCCAACTATTAGAGAACGTAGGTAAAATTTGTCTGGAGCGCAACTGCACCGCAGAACTATAATTAAACAAAGTGGGTTAATTTTGTAATTTAAATTCATCTTCTTCTTTTATTATTTTTTATTTATCTCGAACGGAATGATTATAAACATATGTCATTGCGCAGCTAAAACTATAGTTTATTAGGCTATTTTTTTAATTTAATTCAAAAAAAGTGGTAGACTAGCCTTGAAAAAATGCTTTAAGAATAGAGCAGGAAAAAGGGGCGATTTCCCCGGGCGTACGTTTAGACAGAAAAAAGATGTAGACTAAACGAGATGGACATTATGTGGGCGAAAGGAAATTTGCATTTGGTTTGGCCAGCTGTCACTAAATAAAAATATATGATAATGATTTGTTTATACATAGATCAATCACACATCATTTTTTTTTAGTTTGATGAAATAATTGAAAAAAATCATACTCACAGCAATCTTGACAAGCGCGAAATCGCCACTTTTTTCAATTAGAAGGTTATATTTGTATGTTAAGAAACAACTATAAATTTGAAAAAGTGGCCGATTTCGCGCTTGTCAAAGATTGCTGTGAGTATGATTTTTTCAATTGACATTTCATCAAACTAAAAAAAAACACAACAGTGCGGGAAGATCTATGTATAAACAAATCATTATCATATCGTAGAAATTTTATTAGTGAGCAGCTGGCCAAACCAAATGCAAAATTTCCCTAGTCGACATAATGCTCCATCTCAGACTAGTCTACATCTTTTCTGTCTAAACATACGCCCGGGGAAAAATCGCCCCTTTTTCCTGCTCTATTCTTAGAGCATTTTTCAAGGCTAGTTACAATTATCTGAATTTATAATGCGCGGTATACAGACTAGAGTCCAGTTAGTAGTGTATTTTGCTAAAAATAACATAAAAATATTAAATTATGAGCAGCAAAAATCGAACTGAAGAATTTTACAAATATTGACTAAGTTCGTAATATTGTTAAGATTAACGAACTTTGTAACAAAAGCAATAGCCTAATCTTAATTGCTAAAAAAATTTTACTATATTTTTGAGAAGCATTTCATCGACATTAATTATGTAAAACTTGTCCTCGTAAAAATTAAAGAAAACCAAATGTAAAGTAAATTATAAAAGTCAAAATAACCGGATACTTTTAGTTAAACCTCTATATTGATTTTTGGTATAAAACTATAATACTATCAGCAATGCATAATGCTTTATGCTTCAATAATTTGACAGATTAACTATCAAAACGAACTTGCGGAACATTTTGACATAAATTATTCGATTACATAAAAACAAGTCGCCATTTTATTTTAATTTTTTTTAAAAAATGTAGTTATAATGAAAATATTTTCAGAAGAGTGTCAGAATATTCTGTTTTTACACCTTTTAATATGTTAACCAAAAAGTTTGCTTTCTGGACCTACCTAGCATAACAAAAATTGGGTCGGTTGTCCCACCACAAAACAAAGTTCCTTTCAAACTAAATGCATTTCGTTGTAATATTTTTGAAACCGGAAATACTACAAATAAATAAAACTTGTATTTGAAATTTTAGCGATTTTTTAGTATTAAATTAATGTATCACAATTTTTTTTCGGATTAACCCAAAAAATTTACATATGAAAACCTTCGTTACTCAAAAAACAACATTCACCAATCTTCAAAAGTTCACAAAATACTTGAAATTGTCCTAATATTTATGTTATAAAATTTTTTATATAAATTAATAAAATATACAATTTATAACAAATTCTAATTGTGCGATGGATGGGACCTCTACCCAAAATTTTGTTATACACCATAAATATATGCTACCAAAAACAAAAAAAAAATTTAATTTTCCTAAAAACACATTAATATGAAACACCAATATTTAATAAATGCTAGAATTTTGATACCACAGTAATTATTTTTTAAACATATTTGTTGCATAAATTGTTAAAAAGGATCTTTTAAATATTTTTGACAATAAAACTTTTACGAAAACCACAAAAATCAGCAAAGTTTTCCAAAACATTCGATAAAAAATAATTCAACTAAAAAAAATTTAGAAATTGTTCTTCTAAAACCTCATTTTTAGCATTTTTAGTATTGCGATTCCTCAAAATTTATAAAGGGATTAAGCGGTATTATAATTTTTAGGAGGTATAACCCAAACTTATCAGACCATTTTTTTATGTAAACAATAGTACATAATAATTAAAAACACACTTTTTATGCAAGTTTTCATCAAAAGTTGTTTCGTCAACAAATTTTTGTACGTATTAATAAGTTTTTATATTGGTAAAATAATTATTTCACTGAAGCCATCATTCATAAATTTTATCAATCGACAGAATCGAGTGTGCTCCTAAAAAAATCAAAAAGGGAAATCTATTTGTTTTATTTGAAAATTTGTTCCTGTTTATTATAAATAAAAAACTTTGTTTTATATGTTTTTTGGGGTTTTTTTGTTTAAGTGTTTTGTGAGACCTAAATTTTCACTTTTTATTCTGTATTAAAATCAAATGATGTTTAAAATAGGTTTTTAAAATTGGTTATGTTACGAGCAACAAGTATTTAGGTTTTATTTATGTAGGTTTTGCAGATTTAACGGCTAAAGTATTAAAAAATCAGTTTGCAAAAACATGAATAAAATTTTGTTGTTAAGTCGTTTTACGCATTCTCATGTTTAATCTCACACTTTGTTTGTAACCCATAATAGTTTAAAATATATAGGTTTGGTATAGTGTTTGTATTTATAATAATACTCAGATTTATAATAGAGTTGTTAGAAATTTTTAGGGTAAAAATTTTCGGTCAATTTTTAATTTGGATTGCAGTTAGGGTATCTGACTTAATTTCGGCCAGGCCTTCATTTCGGCCACCAGTTTAGGGTGTTAGAAAATTGGCTTATTTTTAAAACACAAAAGAACTAGCACAGAAGGAACTGGATTAATGTTGAATAAAGTGTTTTTGCAAAAGTTTTTTTGTTATTCTGCATTATTAACATTTTCATACAAAAAGTGAATTTTTTGTGATTTTCTTAATTTTTGCTTTGTGTTTAAAATGCATCAAATTTAGAACGAAGCACTATATAACTTTAAAATATCTTCTATTTGAGGCTCAAAATTGATAATTTTCACGTTTTGATATTTTCTTCAAAATCACTTTGCAATACGTTTAATTAACTGCGCATTTTAAGATTCCGTTAATTTCGGACTCGAACACCTTAAAATTTAGGTAAAAAAACCTGCCGTTTTTTGCTGTTTTTAATATCATCGTACTACCGTATTTATAAAGATTTTTTTGCTCTTTTGACTTTTTTTGACGTTTTTTAAGCCAAAAATAAAAATTGAACGAAAAATAAAGTTATTAAAACTTGTTTTTTTAATGTTTTAACATAATTATTTAAGGTCTTGCTAATAACTATTAAAGTTTGCAAACGGGAAAAAATTAAGTATATGTACCAAGAACAATACCTAAGGGTAAACTTGCAACCTTTAAAAATTTTTATTGTTCGTTTTGGCAATAGTTATAGCCAGTTTTTTTCTAGGTGGCCGAAGTTAACGGCTCGCGCCTTAATTTGGGCCACTATAAAAAACAACTTTAAACCTCCACTGATCTTTAAGTGTAAAAGAAATTTTAAAATTTAGCACTGGAATAAGAAAAATAGCTATCGTTATATTTTTAGACCAAATTTTGAGTCGATTGGAAAAACCAGAAAAAAACTTATCCAAAAAAATAAAAAAGGTGGCCAAAATTAAGTCAGTTACCCTACATTTATAACCGCACGAATTACCTTTATGAGATTCAAAATATGACGGTACGAGTTTTTTAGAGCCAAAAGTAGGAAACTTGGAGCGATCGATATTTTTTTGGAAACTTGGAGCCACGAGCAATGGGAACTTGGAGCCTTTAAGAAAAAATTGGTTTGGGCTTAGATTTAGGCTTCGTTTATGCTTAGGTAAACATTCTAGCGATTTTTGTTTTCGGCTCCAGTTTCCCAACTTACGTCTCCAAATTTCCTATTTTTGGATCCCAGATCCAGCTCCAAGTTCTCTCAGCTCTATTGACCCTAAATCAATATGACGAATAAGTCTGTTGTAAACATGCAATAATTGTTTGGCGAATATAATTAATTATTAAAATTTTCCGTGACTGTATTATTCTTACTCTCTTAATTGGCTTAATGCAAAAATTTCTAATTTTAAATTTTTTTAATTAGATTATTACTGGATGTTAAAATCGCTGTTTTCTCAAACAGTCACTCAAATTTTAGATATACTCCAAAATTTTTTTTCAATTTTTTTCTTAAATTAAGTTACATAGAGCTATATATAGTTTATGCGTCAATCGATTCTTTCAAGTTTTGAAAAGAAGGATTTTTCCTTATGTGGCTGATGATATCGCTCTGACGCGTTGATAGCTGTGTGTGATATGATAAATTACTTTTTCTCCCACATTTGCAGTGTATTTCACCTGCTGCGAACCTTCACAATCTCTGCTAAGAAGCATTTTATTAAATGATATGGCTATTTTTCGAAATTACTGCGTGTTTACGTCTAATGTGAAAATAATGCAAATTATAAATATTTTAAGCATTCTATAAAACTGATTTAAGGGTTAATTTTTTTTTAAATTTATTTAAAAAATACTGCTAAATTGGTTTATAGCGTCTTTTTTATGTGTTAAGAATTGCATGTTATTTATTTTCATCATAAGTATATAATTGTGATTGATTTACTATTTTTGTCAGATTTATTCTTAAAATTTAGACCTAGTTCACATCGTAGTCACAAGTGACAAATGACCCCGCGTTCACACAGCAGCAACAAGTATTACAATATAACATTGTAAGAGCGCAAAACGCGCTGTCACTTGTCATTCCGGCGTGAACTACACCTTAGTGTTTTATAAGTACTAAAATAAATGGTTACTGTTTTGGATTTTAATCACTCATTGTTTAAATAAATGTATAAGAATGCTTTAATTAAAATTTAAAAAAACATAGAGTTGATATTTAATTGTAATTATATGTGTATTTTCTGTTGACTTTTTTAAAGGCTTATAATAAATTCTCAAGTGTAATAAAAACGGCAACTATCATAAAATGTGACATGCCATTGCACATGTTATTGATTTATTGCGGTTGTTTACAAATATTCTTACAGTAAAGAGGCTTTACTGTACTTTTTACTTTTACTTTAAATGTACGAATCAATACTAGTGAATTAGTGATAAAATTCTTTAAACACATCTTCTGCATAATTTATCTGAAAATTTACACCAATAACTGTGCTATTGTTTTATCAACAAGATTTCAGGTAAAATTTTTTTTTTAATGCAAAAACAAAAGATTCTGGATCATGGAAAAAAGTACAATTTTTTATATCATGACTTTTTCTAAAAACAAAATTTTGAAAAATAATAATCTTATGTTCATAAAATTTTTGTATCATTTTAAATTGTTAGCTGCAAAATATTGATACCATTAAAACATAAAACAGTCTTGTGTGTTCATATAAAATCTTTTCTGTATCGTTTAATACTGTTAGCTGTAAATAATAAAATCTATACGCAAAATTTATATAATAAAGAAACAAATTTTTGAAAAATAAAGTTAGTTTTTTGCGTAGATCCTCTCGGTAAAATGTTTCATAAAGTAAGATTTTTTTCTTGAATAGCGCAGTCCTCTGAATAATCGAGTTTGTGATTAATTGTTTTTCATCAGTGAAATTGATTTTAAAAAATTTCCGCGTTATTATCTTTCCAAAAACATATTTTAATTTTTCTAATTCTTTAAAACTTCGTCGAGTTATTGCTGTTAAAAAACAAACATGAACTCAAAGTTCTTTTAACTAAAAACCAAAGTTTTTACATCAAAATTTGTGTTAGATAATTTGCATTGAACAAAATTACACGATTTTGGAAACTCTGATCTCAAAAACCCAAAAAACATAAGTTTTTAAGGATCAATTTCTTTACAACTTAGAAACCGTGCAAAATGGGAGGGGTGTATTTTAAATTTAATACACTAAAGTTGTTAAAAAAAAAACAAAATATTTTATTTAACTGCTGAACCACAAAACTGCTGAAACGCAAAATGGGGAAGGGAGGTTAGAACTCATCACATAAAAGTTGGCACAAAAATATTATTATTTGAGTTCTCAACCACATTTAAACCCAGATTTTACCAAAAAGTTAAATAACACCTAAAACAACAATTTTTTCATAAACACCCTTAAATGGTTAAATCTGCTTCGTTGAGTAAACCAAAAAAATTTCCAAAGAGAAAAAATAACATAGATTTTAATGCAAATAAGGGAAACAAATCTATTTGCATTTTTTAAATGCGGAAAATTTAGAGCTTTAAATGAAGTGATTCAAATGTATCTAACATTTTAACTCTTTTTTTTCTGCAATCTCGTTTTACTTTGCACGTAACGTTTTCAAGGTTAACATGTTGAAAACTGCTGCATTAAAGTTATATTTTTTTGGTTATTATTTTTATTCAATGTCATTTATGATTTATGTCACTTTAATAAGAATAATATACGTTAAAACTAATGTGTTATCAACTTAAATCATAAAATTAATTTTCAAGAGATTATTTGATTCATATTTCAATAAAATAAAAATATAATTTCTTTTCGAAATATGTGGCGCAGCTTTTAACACAAAATAATTAAAACCAATTATTGCTTAATATTTTTCATTTGATAATGTAAAAGATTCTTGTTTTTTTTGTTTATTAAACGCTTCAAAAAGTTTAAATTCTGTAATTGGACGTGAGATGAAACGGGGTTTTTTTTTACTTTAGTTCGGTGTGCTTGTTTAGGTTTATTACAATGGATTTAGTTCTTTACCTACATAGAGTTCTTAAGTCGTAAGTAGTACTGAATTATCTCGCTTTGAAAGGGGTATGTGGTAATCAACGTCGCACAGAAAAAACCACCATGCCGCTGCTAAGCCTAAAACACAATAGTCTAAACTAACACAACGGGCATTTTTAATTTGTTCTATTCATTTTTTGCTCTTTTATTAAACTTTAAGTTTCAGTGATGTAAAGTTTACCAGTTTTTGTATATTTCCTGTTTAAGTATAAATCAATCTAGCGTACTTTACTTGGGTAATTAAAATTTAAAATACAGACATCTATTAAATAATAAGTATATTGAAAACAAAAATATATAGCATCCGTGATTTAGGCATTCTAGTTTAAACCTAAAATTTTCAGAGCACTGTTTTAATATTGCTGTCAGAGAACTTTAGTGAATTGCCTTTTTATTTCAAATATTTTACACCAAAAATATGACTTATTTGCTTAAAACTTATATTTATTTGGTGCATACATTACTTGAATTTAAGACTTAATTTTGGAATTCTCATGGCCTCATATTCAATGGATATAGAACGACTAGAAAAAGTTCAAAAAACGTTATTACCAGAAGATTATATTCAAATTACTTGTTTCCAAAAGTGAATTATGAAACCCGCCTTAGAAAGCTTAACAAAAAAGCTTGAATCTCAAAGGAAACGAAATAATGTTTTTATGTGTTACAAATTGCTTACTACATAATATCATAGATCTACCCGTTGATAATTTTTTTCTTCTGATAATTATACGCGTACACGTAATAATGGGATTAAATTAAAAAATAATTCTGCAGACTTGACACTTTGAAATGTTTGTTTTTAATAATCCTTTGTCAAAATTATGGAATTCATTTCCAAAAGGCATAGTTTCATTTCAACACAGTCTAATAATATTTTTTGTCGTAAAATATGCAGTTTTATAAATTAAATAATTTTTCAATGGTTCTTATGCCATACTAAACTCAAATGCCACCAGGAAGCGATATTACTTACACACTTAATATTGTTGAATTAATTCCCCCAGTCCATTTCAAATCCACTTCCAAAAACTTGAAATGGTTAATTTATATCTGAAACGTCATTTATTGTGCAGAAAGGCATAAAAAAGCATGTAAAAAATTACAAAAAAGCATGTAAAAAATTACTTTCTGTCATAATATATAATTTTTACCTATGTTTTTATATTAATATCTTCATATAAAATAATTATCAGATGTATAAGATTTTTCTTCATCGTATGTAAATTACAAAATGAACTGACTCAGTTTGCTACGTTTAAATTAAAACGAAATTTGAAATATTTAATATTACTCTAAACGCCGGCTCACACCGGAGTGGCAGTGGATAGTGAACGCGCGCGTTTCCATCATTACACCCTCATTGTTGCTGTCGTGTAAACTGTGTGCGTCACCTATCAGCTGCCACTGGGGTGTAAATCGGCCCTTACTGTTTTCTCACCGACTTGGGGTCCTATGCTGAAGGTTTAATTTGACTTAAAGTTAAGTGAGATTAGCGATTGTCGACACACAGTAAACATACTAGCAGTATCGATTAGATAATCTAAAGCCAAACCAAACGTAGCTGCAACAGTGTGTTCACGTGTTCATTAAACAACTATTTTTTTGTGTCACAAAATAAAAGCTATTTATAAACTACCATCTGAAGTTGATTTCTTTTTTCAAATCTTTCATTTTCTGAATTCTGATTGACTGATATGAGTGACGTCAGATTCTTATGATTTGAGTGGTTACTTAATGGGGGGCATTTTTCAGTCCAACGAACAACTGTTGCAGCCACGTTGGGTTTACTTTTAGATTATCGAATTTAATCTGAGATTAGTTTTAATCTCAGATTAAATTGTCAATAACTTGAGATTAAATTGTTAATTTATGCAAATTTTTAAACCACCTCCCGAGGTGGATTAAAGATTTGCGGGTTTTTCCCGCTTATCTCTGATTAGTGACGATTGAATCTGAGATTAAATCTATTAACTCCGTTAACCAAGATTATTCAATCAATACTGTTAGTATGTTTACTGCGTGTCGACAATCGCTAATCTCAGATTAACTATAAGTAGGATTAAACCTTCAGCATAGCACCCGTGGCCGCGTAATAAAATTAATTTAAATTACAATGGGCATTTATGTTATTGTTTTTAATTTTTTTTAATAATTATTTCCCGCGGCGGCTGTCTCGACTGCTCTGTCGCTTCTACAATGCCGTTGAGTTTAATTCAAAACCCAGTTCAGTCATAATCGTGTAATGCTATTATTGTCGTGTTTCACATCAACTGTTTAAATAATAAAAATCAGATGGATTATTACTTAAATAATAAAAAATTACCAAAAACTAAATTAATTAAAAATTTAGGAGTGTATATGAGTCATGATTTAAAGTTTTCATCTCATTGTCAAAAAATAGCTAGTAAAACTATGAAAACTGCAAATTTAATATTTAGATGTTTTAAATCAGAACATTTAAAGAACATTTTCAATTTGAAGGTTATATTTGTATGTGTAAGAAACAGCTATAAATTTGAAAAAGTGGCGATTTCGCGCTTGTCAAAGATTGCTGTGAGTATAATTTTTTCAATTGACATTTCATCAAACTAAAAAAAATGCAAGAGTGCTGTGTGATTAGATCAATGTATAAACAAATCATTATCGTATGGTAGAAACTTTTATTTAGTGAGCAGCTGCCCAAACCAAATGCAAATTTTATATAGTCCACATAATGTCCATCTCAGACTAGTCCACATCTTTTCTGTCTAAACATACGCCCGGGGAAAAATCGCCCCTTTTTCCTGCTCTATTCTTAGAGCATTTTTCAAGGCTAGTCTACCACTTTTTTTGAATTAAATTAAAAAAATAGCCTAATAAACTATAGTTTTAGCTGCGCAATGACATATGTTTATAATCATTCCGTTGCCGAGATATACTTTTTTTAAATAAAAAATAATAAGAAGAAGATGATGAATTTAAATTACAAAATTTACCCACGTTGTTTAATTATAGTTAGTGCGGTGCAGTGGCGCTCCAGACAAAGTTTACCTACGTTCTTTAAATATAGTTGGCGCGATGCCGTTTGCCAATGATTGCAATTATACTTCTACAGTAAAAATAATAATAAGAAGAAGATGATGAAATGAATTAAAAAATTTACTCACGTTCTCTAAGTATAGTTGGTGCGGTGCGGTGGGTTAAATTGCAGTGTGGCACCCCCGCACCACCGATAATTACCTACCGGCGCGTGGCGCTCCCGCGCCACCGACGCTTATTATTATTTTTTAATAAATAAAACTTTCAATTAATTTTGTCATCAGTAATGCAAGAATTAAAAAAAAGTACTTTATTGTTTTCGCCAATTTCCGCGCGGTTGAAGCAGATGGCGCTGGGATTTGATTCCGTTTCTGCCACCAATTAAAACCCGTCTGCTTTTTTTGTGCGGTTTTTATGAGGGGATGTTGGTTGTCTCCTCTGTACAATCCTTATTGTTGCCAAAAGGCTGTTATTGTGCGGTTGGGAGTTTTTATTTGTCTATTTTTCAAATTTTTTATTTTGATCAATAAATCGATAACAAGGACCTAAATCAAAAAAGTGCTTCCTAAGAAAGTTGCGTAATTCCTTCTTCTTTCTTATGAGCCCATGTTTATTTTTGATCAACCAATAACAAATGAGGAATATCGCTTTTAAGGATGGAGCGTTGGAATAATAATAATAATAATAATAATAATAATAATAATAATAAGAAGAAGAAGAAGAAGAAGAAGAAGGTTCTGAATTTCAAAATTTACCCACGTTCTCTAATTATGGTTGGCGAGGCGCCACGGGGCTAAATCGCCCCGTGGCGCTCCCGCGCCACCCATGATAAATGACTAAATTAAGAGCTTTTTTAATAAAACCTTTAGTCATTTTTTTCTAGTAAGCCAGGATTTCTTTTTGTGATACTTTTTGTTAATGTTTATTTTAGTGTACTATTTTGTCTGTGTTTTGTAGCCTAACTGGGTTGCATCACACTTTTTACTAACTGTGTTGTGATAGTACATTTACTAGAAAATATATCTTATCTTAAATCTTATTTTATCTTATTACATAACAATATTATTGCGTGTGGCATCAAAGTTGTAAGTTCTAAGCGGCTGCCGTGTCAATTATTTTTTGTAATTTGTTTTGTTGTCAGGGCATTGATTGATGTGCTTCAAAAAGTTTTAGATACAGATTATTGCAATAATGCCGGAATACAAATTGATTTATTTTAATTTAATGGGAAGGGCTGAGACTGCCAGGATTTTGTTCGCCTACGCAGGGGTTCCATACGAAGACGTTCGTTTGAAGCGGGAAGATTGGCCCGCTCTTAAACCAAGTCAGTTATTCACGATTTCACTCTTACGTCTCTAAAAAAATCACTGGTTTTTCTGAAAAACACTGCTTTAAGTATTTATTAATTCCTTTAATTGGAATCTATATACATATATTTTAATATTTACATAATATCAAGAATATATATAACATTGTTATGTACTCTTGATATTATGCAATATGTAATAATTGTTATCCGCCAAAATTTGTGAATAGACTTTAATATATTTTATTTAATTATGACAAAGCTTTCTTGAGTTTTGAATTGTAAATTACACAAAAGCGTAAAAAATAATTGGCAAACAAACCAATAGCATCTAGTGTTTTATGAAAAACAATTTTGATAGAAAGGCATTTGTTTTGAAAAGAAAAAATAGAAAAAACAGAAAAACCAACAAACTTTGACGTTAGACAAAATATATTTCATTTGTTGCATGATTGCATCATGCAAAAATCTTCTTTTGACAAAAGGCAAAAAACTTGCTGTAAGGACTACGGTAGTAATATTTGCTGAATATTAAAATGTAAAATACTAAGTGATACAACAAAAAACATATAAAATAAAAAACAAAGGAAAAAATATGTGACTTTATATACTGCTCCGATACAATTACTCTTCTAAATAGGTCACGCCCTAGTTATTATTCCAATTAGGGCTCGTCCTTATTTCGGTCATCGGTAAAAATGATTTTCTAAGAAAAAAATTGTTCCGTTATATGTTTTGTGCAAAAATCATGACTGTTTGAATTTTTATAGGAAGAAATGGTGAATTATTCATTTTTAATAAGAACTATACTGCATGAAGTAATTTTAAATCAAGCGAATTATAAAGTGACTTTTTGCCCTAAATGAGCCATTAATCGTTCTAAGTAAGGCCATTAAGGGCCCTAAATAAGGCACACTTCGATAAGGACGCGTTCTACTTAGGGCAGTTAAAGTGTCTTATAAGTTAAGTAGTCGTAGCTGCAATTCTCGCGTTTTTTATACTCCAATAATTGCTCAAAATTGTTTTTTCGTCCCCTAAATAAAAAATAAATAACTAAACAAATTTATTTATTTATAAATCGACTATTCAGCATAATAGTAGCAGAAATCATGTATGGGCACCCTTCCAACTTTATTTGAGGTTGTAAAATCCAAAATGAGTTCGAAATTTTGGATTTAGGGTCGATGGAGCCTTGGGAACTTGAAGCTGGAACTTGGAGCCAAAAATAGGGAACTTGGAGCCATAAGTCGGGACTTGGAGCCATAAGTTGGGAACTTGGAGCCAAAAATAAAAATCGCTAAAACGTTTACCTAAGCCTAAGCGAAGCCTAAAGGTCTATTCATACTTATGACAAAACGTCCTTTGGACAAAGTCCAAAGGAGGGGGTTGCAAGTTGTGGGGGGGGAGGAGGGAAAGTGTGGTAAGTTGGTTTTGTAAGGGAGGGAAAGTCGCAAAAGGGAGAAAGTCGGAAGGGTTTTGTTTTGTTTTGTGTTTTGCTGGTTTTTCAAGGTTTACCTATGTTTTTTTTTTTTTTTCGCTTCTCCCTTTGGATTTTGTCCTTTGGACTTTTTTTGTTTTGTTTTGTTGTTTGTGGGAAGTGGGGGAGGGGTTTCTTGGTCCAACAAAATGTAGGTTATACTTCGTCCAAAGGACAAAGTCCAAAGGACGTTTTGGCTTGTCCAAAGGACGTTTTGGTTTGTCCTTTGGACTTTGTCCAAAGGACGTTTTGTCATAAGTATGAATAGACCTTAAATCTAACCCCAAACAAATTTTTTCTTAAAGGCTCCAAGTTCCCATTGCTCGTGGCTCAAAGTTCCTAAAAATTTGTCGTGGCTCTAAGTTCTCTGCTTGTGGCTCTAAAGACCCCGTACTGAAATTTCGCGAGTCCTTACAGTACGCATGCTCTCCACTGCGCGTGGGGACCACTGGCCGGAAACAATTTGAAATGATTCACGTTACAGAGCGCCGTCAAAATAGACGACACACGACAGCAAGTATTTCACGGCTTTATTAAATGTCAACTTACCACTAAATAATCCTAACCAAAATCGATTTTAAACGTATAACATAACAAAATTTAAATAAAAATACAAGTGTTGATTACAAAATGCATACATATACATTGGATTTCTTTACATTAAAACCAATTAATATAAAATAATCTTATATTAGAAATTAATTTCTTTAAGTTTTCTTTAAAAGCAGTTTACCGCTTAATAATAATTTTGTTTATAAAAAAAGGCGAATATATTAAAGCACACCTACGTTTTCAGCTACGAGTATTTTACTTATAACAATATATAAAGTCACTTATTTTTTTATTATTATGTTATATATTTTCTATACAATCGCTACAAAAATACCACACTTGGCTTGTTAAAAACATTTTTTTAAATGAAATATACAAAATTCATCTGCTGTCCTGCATAAAAAATCATCAATAACATTGCTTTTAATAGCAAATAAAAAATTTTTCTTGTATCCAGTTAAAAAACATATTGCTGACAGCCGGTTGTCGTTGTTTCTGAAAAACAAGCTAGTCTCAAAAATGTTTTAATCTTTCACAACTTCAATTTAGAAGTCGCTTTTAATCAACTGCCGGTGCTGGAAGTGGATGGCCAGCAATTGTGCCAATCTCAAGCAATCAATCGATATCTCGGAAAAGAATTCGGTACTGTTTTACAATTTTTGAAGCATACACGAGATAAATACTTAAACAAAAAAACTAAACTAAACTGGGGGTATCCCAAATGAATTGAATTTATGAAGTACAAAATTCAACTTGGACACGCACACGATCGCACGCACCAAGCACACGCGCAGGTCAAAAAAACCAAATGCACGAGCAAATACACACACAGTGCCGTGTTATTAAAACCATTAAAATCTATTTCATAGGACTTGCTGGTAAGAATAATTGGGAATCAGCCAGATGCGATATGTACGTTGACGGTATGATTGATCTTTACCAGCATTTTAGGCCTTGGTTTATGGAACAGGATCCCACTAAAAAAGTGAGTTTTTCTACTACTACTATAAAAACTTTATTCAAAAAATAAAAAAACTCATGTAAAATATAATTTTTAACATTAAACAAATTGTTACTTTCATTACATTAAATGTTTAAATCAATAAAAACTTATGTTTGAACAAGTTTTTTAATATTATGATACTTTTTAGTAAATAAATGATATGCGAAAACGCAATATTTTTACAAAAGTACTTGTTTTTTTGAGAATCAAAAAATATTATTGAAATATATTAAAGTATCATTTATTCAAATTCTTAATAAGATTTCGCTAATTGCTGAAAAGTATTCATGATAATGATAATGAAATTGTGGGCAATTTTTAACGTAAAGTTAGGTTTGACGATCCACTTGCGTTAGAAACCCTGTTCGTTCTGAAGAAGAAACTGACGTGGTTTAGAAACGTCAAAATAAATATTTTTACAAGGAAATTGCCCAACATATCATTATTATTATCAAATTTTTAAATTTAAGACTTAATTAAGCGCAGAAGAATTTTTTCTGCCAAATAAACAGCATGCTATCAAATTTTTGTTTAATCAGCCAGGACAATACTTAACTGGGGATTTATAAAGTTACAAAGAAAGAAAAAATTTCTTCAAAAAATATGTTTGTAGTAAAATACATTTTTATAATATGTAATGGTATTTGGTTTCAGAAAGCCCTATGGGAAGGTTTAGAAAAAGACCAGATTAAACCGTTTTTAGCTCGATACGATAAGTTTTTGGCTGATAATGGGACAGGATTTTTTGTGGGAGACGCAGTATGTTAGCAATTGTTTTTTTTTTATTTTTTTCGCTCGTGTTACTTTATGAAATCGTAAAACCCATTATTTACAGCAGCAAAAATAAAATTCAATGAATATATCAAATATTAAGTTGACAGAATATTTTCATTGTATACCACTTAATTAACTTTATTCACAAATACTTTGAAAAATAAACCGTCTAAATAAATATGGAAAAAAGTAATTTTTTTTCCTTTAATATTGTTAAAAATACGGTAAAAATGAATTTTTGGGGAACAATCCTTAATATCAAACTGAAAAATTTTGTTTGCAGTTTTTATTTGGCAGAGTGCATCTATTAAAATTATTTTTTTGTTTAACAATTCTTAAATCAAATTTGGTTTAAGTGGTATAATATGCATCTTTACTAAACTAAAAGATGTTTTCGCTCTGCGGGACATTAATATTTAACTTTCTAATAAATTGTCGCAGAAATTATTATTAATTGTCGTCAATGTTAACGATTAACGATAATAAAAACTGTACAGCAGTGTTACCAAAACAAAAGAAAAAAGTCCATGTTTTTCGTCTCAAACTGATCAGCAGTGAACATGAAATCTGAACCAGAATGAATGCGTGTTTTTTGAACCGCACCTAGTAAAAAAGTATCCTTACAATCGCGTGTTGCTCGTATTTAAAGTTTCTGATGCACACGTCTAAAAAAAGTTTTAAAACATAGCAATTATTATTGCAACCTTATAAGCAACGATCGTCGTTTACTTAATATTTAAAAGGTTTACTTTTTTCTGTTTCTTAAACAGGAAAACAGCATCAATTGTCATCTTAGAATTTAAAATAGGATTTTTGGAGCCGTAAGTAAGGAAATTTAAAGCTGTCAGAAATTTTTAAGAACTTAGAGTCACAAAACGGGTACTTAAAGTCCTAAATAAATTAGTTTGTATTTCAGTTTAAGCTTGATTTTAGGCTTAGTTATAAATGTAAAACCTGGTTCATACTTCGTCCAAAATTTCCAAAGCACAGTTTTTAAGCCTTGTTTATACTTTGTCTAAAAGACAGTATAAAGGAAAAGTTCAAAGGACAATTTTGGACAAGCAAAAGTTGCTTTGGACAAGCCAAAGTTTTTTTTGGACAATCCAAAAATTTTTTTTGATAATCCAAACTGTTCTTTGACAATCCACAGCTGACTTTTGGACAAACTAAAAGTGATTTTTGGACACCAAAAACAAAGTTGAAATATTTCAACTTAAGTTTTGGACAGGTTTGGACATTTTACACTCTCCTTTAGAAAGTAGTTTTAAAAAAAGCGTAAGAATACTTCGTCCAAAAGACAGCCTTCCAAAATAGCTGAAAGAACATCTTAAAATTGTTCTAACAAAAGACAACTTTGGCTTGTCTAGAAGTCCTTGGATACTTTGAGCAAAGTATGAACAAATTTAAAAAATTTCCGTTTGACTTTGTCTTTTTGGACTTTTTTCCTTGAATTTTTCTCTTTGGACTTTGTTCTTTCGACGAAGTATGAACCAGCTTAGCAACTTATACTTTCAGTTCCAAGTTTCCATTCCAAATTATCAGTTTCCGTACTTTATCATAAAAAAATGCTGTATTTATATAATGTAAGAAGAACGGTCAGTGGCCGACAAACAGACGAAAGGGTTAATTAATCTTTTCCAATTTTTATTGCATCTGAAGCGGAATCAAATCGCGTATCCTTGCTTTTTGTATTATAGAGGACATAATATAGTACACAAGGAGATAACCGACTGGCGCATTTTCGTTCCGCGTGATAAACGCCCTTTTGAATCTCTATAAACAATAAATAAAAAAAGGTGAAAGTGTTAAACGTGTGTAAATAAAAACTGGATGTTTCAGCTCACCTGGGCTGACGTGCTGTTGTATACCTCTTTCGATTTCTGGGGCGGTCGACACCCTCATTTGTTGGCAGACGTTCAGAACATCAGGGATTTCGTCGCCAGAATATCCGCCATACCCAAGATTAAAGAGTGGTTGGAAAAACGACCGAAAACCGACATGTGATTTATATGCTTTATACTCCAACTTGTAGTTTTATTTTTTATGTATTATGTATTATTCGTTTTATCGATTCGGTTATTTTAAAGGAGCAAAGAATAAAACTTTTTTATCGACCAAAAAAAAAACTGCTTACAGCTTAATCCTAAAACAACATTTTTAAACTGAGATTTTATAATGGTGCTACTGTTACCCCATTAAAGGTCATGTTTGTTACATCATATTTAACGACTGGAAATTGGGAAACGTAGTTTTAACATGCGTGGGTCTACTCATGTTTTTTATTCAAATTCTAAAACTATTAAAATCAAAGAAACGTATTGTGGCCTTCATGATATAGTTCTAAAATAATATAAGAAAATACCGGTATTTTTTGTATTGGCACCCCAAATAGGTAACTTTTATTTAAGATTTAACTAACTTTAATTTACAGGAACTAACAGGAAGAATAGTAATATGCTAATCAAATTACAAATGAATATAAAATGTTTTTAGAAGAAGCTTGCACACGCAACTAGTAGAACATTCTAAATTCATTGGTTCTTTCCCAATTGCCTATTAAAACTACGTTTCGTTTTTGTGTGTGCAAAATAAGTCTAACCCAATATAATTTATATTGTAACTGTGACTTATTTCTTTATTAGCTCTTTTGGCTTCAGTAGACAAAATGAGTCAAAATAGAAGACGTTACATATTTATTGTGATTCTTCACCGTTTTTATTAGTTGTATTTATGGAGAAAAAGAAGAAATTCATAATGATTTCAGACAAACTCTTGATTCATTCTTCCGACAAACCACCGTTCTTTAGCAAAAATAAAGTTAGTAACCAACTCCTTAGTTTTCTTTGAGTATAATTCATTTCCTATATTTGAATTAGATAATTATTTGGAACAGCTTTCACGTTTTTAGACCAACCGTATTTTCACCTAACTTCCACAGCGAAAATATATTTTTTCTTAGTGCAAAATAAAGATTTGGCTAGCTGGCCAAAATTTTTTATAAAACATACTCGTAACATAACATTTCTTCCTTTTTTTGTTTTTGAAACTCATTTGAAACAATTTTTTGGCCTTTTTCAGAATGAGGTCTCCTTAGTTTTATTTAGTTTTTTTATTATTCAACTATTATGATTTTAAAGAGAAAGTAGTGAATCTCTCGCTTTCCAAAAACTAATTTTTTGCCAACTTTTTTATATTGTTTTATTTTGCAGTATCATTAAGGTTAAACCTTTTGCTTTAATTTTAGAAGCCTATAATATATTAACTCTTTGGTATTTTTTCCGCTGCAAATCCGCGAAAGGGATTCCCGCCATCGCTGCTCAGTGTTAATTCCGCGTCCCAATCGGCCCGATCGTTGTCGAAACGCGGAGTTTAACATACTGCAGCACTGACGCGAAACACCTTCTGCGGATTTGCATCGTTTTTGGGACAAAAAAATCCCAAAAGATTAAACAGTAGAATATAAATCGATTATAAAAGATCAGTACATAGTACAATGAGATAAAAAAATGGTTGAAAGTACGGGTACAATTAGTTAGACTTCCGAAATGTTTGACTTCCATTTATACTTAATTGAAAAAATCCAGGATTCTTATGGTATACTTAAAAAACCCATAAAAATCGTTTGCTTTTAAGCCCACGATTTCTTTTGTTTTTGATATTAAGTACTTTCGGTTTATGTTATTTATGCTAATTGTTTTGTTTGCAAGATTTTATGATATTGTTTACTAGATAATTGCCAAACAATATTTATAATTATAATGTAAGATGGAAGGATTACAGTTACGTCAAAAGGATGTCCAAGTATAAACTTGTTTATTTCAATATACGGGGATAAGCAGAACCAGTGCGAATGCTTTTTGCCTTAGCTGATGTCTCTTACGAAGATTACCGTCTCAAATATGGGGAAATCGATACTATAAAAAAGTTGTCTGCTGGCGAAGACACTTTATTTAGTTTCCCCAAAAATGCATTGTTAGGTATTCTTGATTTTTCTTAAAACTATGTATATGATCGGCTTAAGAAAAACTCACATACTTCGTTATTGATATTTCTTACTACACAATTATATTCATTTCAGAAACACAATTTTTCAATTGCGAGACAATTTCTCATCAAAATGTTTTTCTTCCCCGGACAAAATCATATTTTTAAAAGCAAGTAATTCAGCGTAAAACAAACATAAAATTGTTTTCAACTAAAATAGAAAATAATTGAATTATTTAAAGGTGTTTTAAACCCAATATCAATGTCTAGTTTGATAACATAAAAAATAAGATGATTACTTGAATGATTCACAATGGTTAAACAGTCGTTGGGCTTGGTTTCAATCAAAACAAAGTAAAATAGCATTTTTCAAGAATTAACACTTAAATCAAAATGTATCATGATAAAATATACAGCGTAAACTATAAACTGAAAACGTTATTTTTTATCAGCCTACGAGAAAACAAAAAAAAATGAACAAAACTTTATTTATTTTATTTTTAATTCTTGTGCGGTTGTGTCTCGAATTCTAACTAGATTTATGGATTAAATTTTAGAGACTGTTTGTTTGCATTTGGAATTTTTGATCAAGAAAACAAGTCAAATAACAGCAAATTGAAATGAAAATAATAACTGAACCTAACAAGTTTAAAAACGAAGGTGACTGATGCTATTAATAAAGAATAATTTTTAATAATATGATTTTAAACTACTCTTTAAAGATGAATTATGATAATACTAACAAAGGGCACGCTTATTTAAGTGCATTATGATAAAAATGCTTTAGTGTTGTCCGGCTTTAAGCAAATAAAATTATTTATTTATATTTATTTATTATTGTGATATATTTTCATATATCTCTTATAAAGGAGCTGTTGAGTATAGCTAAAAAATTGACCATAATTTTTGACAAGATTTTTTTGGTTTGTGAAAGTTGTTTTATAAACAGTATACACTATTCTTTACAATAATGCAGAATTCCAACCGCGGGTTATAAGCGAAAATAAATAACATAGAAAGATAAATAACATAAAAATAAAGCAAAAATATGTATTTACAAATTGCTAAACCATAATTCTGACATCAATTGGGGTCACGTCATATTGGGCCACATTGTTCTAAATAGACCGCACACATTAAAGACAGCTTTATTAAAGCATAGCAAAACCTTTTTGGGGTGCACCCAAATTCAGGCGTGCCTCAATGAAGGCAATAAATTTATCGAAACAATCCTTTATTTCTATGTTATATTTTATATTTTTGGTATAGAAGCCGACCGTACCGTACGTTCATTTGATTTCGATTAAATAAAATGTTTACAATGAAATGCAAATTTATTGATTTTTTTACGCACTTTTTACTAACAGTTTTTTCCCTAATGATAGCAATTTATTTGATAATATTTTTTTATTTTGTTTTAAGATCTACCGTATGGTCAACTGCCTATTCTAGAAGTCGATGGGAAAACCCTGGCTCAAACAAGAGCTATATATAGATATGTAGCACGGGAATTCGGGGCAGTTTTGTTAAAAATGTAATTATAAATTGCATGGACATATTATTTTATTTTTTTTTTTTTGAAAATTTTATGATTTTTAAAGTAATTGGTTTTTTAAAAAAAAATTAAGGAATACAAATAAATTTCAAATAAACAAAAACAATTTGCATGAATTGAAGTGGTTTGATTTATACCATTATTATTCTAAAGTTATTATTCTTAAGTTAGAAAGGCAACTGTATTGACCTATTTTCCATTTTAAATTCGTGAATTCCTAATTTACAGATTCTAAAATTAGCAAAGAACAAAATCCTTTTGACATCGATTTTTATAAAATAAGTTAATATGTCATCGTCTGGTTTGTTTATTTATGTGGAAATGACTAATTAAAAATTCAATGTGGAACGTAATATTATCTTATAGGGGTGGTTTGCAGGCAGAGCTTACTCTGTGGCTGAAATGATTATCAGCCGGAGTACAAAAATACTTACTAAAGATAAATTCTATCAGGGTGAAAATAGATAATAGTAAAGACACCGCTCATTTTTGAGAAAATATCACGTGCAGAGAAACACATGACGCAACTAAATAATAAATGTACATGCACTAAAAGTTTTTTTGATTTTTTCGCTCACAGGTTTATTGTTTATTTCTTCCTGGCGGAGAGTGGTTACGCCCTTGATTTCAGCCTGGAAGACTTTAGCTTTAGTTATAAACAGTGATTTGAAACAATAACATTACATACAATTTCATAATGTAATTGTGGCAATTATTGCTGTGATTTTTCCAAGATTTGTCGGAAAAGATAATTAAAGCAGTTTTACGTGACATGATTGTGGACGGCATTTACGATATTCAACCAAAATTTATAGCTGTGTTTTTAGAAAAAGACCTGGATAAAAAGGTCAAAAAATTTTTAGTGTTTATTTAAATTAGAGATTTTAGATGAATTTTTATTGGTTACAACCACAAAAACTTTATTATGTACTCAATACTTGATACTTTCCATCCAGTTATTGCTCATTGTGTTTAAATCTCAAAGCAAAATAAAAAAAATACACAAATAAAAAAATGTCATTATTACGAGTGAAATAGCAAGTAGCGGTAGGCGGGTCACACCATTTTTGTTTGAAAGCATATTTTTTATGTAATAATTCACCAGGATAACCACTTAACTAACTTCTAATAACTTTTATTAACATTTTTTTAGAAACCTTGAGGTTGCATTTAATGGACGATTCTTGATTAGTTTTTATCTTGGTGATGTTGGTAATGAAAATATATTAAAACAATTAAAAAAACACTAAAAAAATTTATTCGTTGACACTTTTTAAAAGAAATAAAGGCGCCGAACACAGCAAAGTTTCATAAATTATTATTATTTTTCTATTATTAAATTTATTTTTATTTATTATTAAATTATTATTATTTGAAAAAAGTTTCATCAGAATAGCTTAACTGACATAACATTAACGCATTAATTAAAGCAAAAATACACAATAGATAAAATAAAATCACAAAACAATATATGGTACAACCGTACAAATTCATATGCCTAGTTATTGTGAAGTATTTTTGAAGCGAAAATATGTTTAATAAAAATATAAAACACACTATAAATTTTTTACGACCTGAAATAGTAATGGTCAGCCAGGTAATTTTGTTAACTGGTTTTAAAAAAATTATTTGGGGAAGACGCCCA
>JASAMX010001162.1:0-20064 GCA_030248175.1 Microlaimidae sp. YZB2_3 | reverse complement strand
GTTCAGTTACGTATTGCTCCTATGTAATTTTTTAAGTATTTTTTAGTGTGTAAAACCATTTGAATTCTTAATGATTTTTTCTAAAATTTGTCATATTAATTGCCAAAAAAGCCAATAAAAATTATCAATTATGATGTATGACAAAAATATGCATATAAAAAGTATTGGCGTTTTCAACAGACATTGATTTTATCATTTAATGACATTATTTGAACCACTTTTTAATGTTTCATATCAAAATAAATTCAGAAATTTTAAAACTAGCCTTTTAAAATGTATTTTTCTTCGAAAAATTTGAAATTTAGAGATGTGCTGTTTTAAGTAGACTTTTTTACACATACATAATCTTTTTTTCAATTTAAGTGGTTTTGATAAAAAGTTAAAACCAGGGTGCGCACTTTTTTCGCCCCCCCCCGTCCTAGCTCTGCGGGAGGTTACCCCTTAGAAAAAATTTTGGTTCTCAAGTAAATCGCAAAAATGGTGAATAATTGGTGTATCACTTGCGTTGGTGTAGCCAAGACCCAAAAATCTTGAATTCTTCGAAGTAAAAACAGGCCTGTAAAAAAATTTTTAATGAAAAAACACAAACACCGGTGGCATTCAAACTATGATTTAAAAAATTTGCTAAAATTTTCAGAAAATACTCAAAAAAATTTGTTCCAACAGCATACCAAGCGGCGTTTTTTTTCTGTCTGTAATAAAAAAGTTTTGGTTTTTTGAGGACAGGTTTTTTTCCTTGTATTAGTAGTAATAATGGCAAGATTGATAAACATTTGTATTTTAAGTTTTAACTAATGGCCAAAAGTCTAAGCTACCTGTTGGGGCCGATGTACACCCTGATTTTTAGTATTATAATAGTGAGTTATTATATTACTAAGAATTATGCCATATTTTAATATGGTAGCGTCCTCGTCGCGGGTATACAATTTCAATCTGCAATGTAATCCAAACAAGTCTGGTATATAAGGTGAGCTTCTAAACGTATTCAAAATCCTTGGCCTGGTTGTTACTATTCAAAGAAAGTATCAGTTATCAGTTACTATTATCAGTTATCAGTATGTATATATAAATATATATTTAGGTTTTATTCGGCATGGCTTTACCTAATTTAAACTATCATCAATTATAATCATTGTTGCAATATTCCGCTTTAGCAGTAAGTTTGTGTTGTAATGCCGTCAAAATGCGTTTGACATTATTTACAACACGACTATTAAATTAAAAAAATATCTTTATGATGCATTTGAAATGGTTGACCATAAATTAATTGAATACAAATTTTTATGTACCGTATTAATTATATATATTTAGGGTGGAAACTAATAAAGTGGGCTTTATTATGTGTTGATGTCATTATTTATTGTACCTATTAGTAATGGTTGTATATAGACTAAAGATAAATTCTATCAGGGTGAAAATAAATAAGTGGTAAAGTAACCACTCGTTCTTTGAGAAAATATCACGTGCAGAGAAATATATGACGCAACTAAATAATAATTGGTTACATAACCACTGAAAACTTTACATTAAAAAACTGAGAACCAAGCGCGCCAGCAGCGCCGTACCTATGAAGCGGCAAAAAACAAAAAAATCAAAAAAAAGCTTTTGCTTCTCTAATATTAAGAAGTATTAAAAAAAAATTGAAGGAAAAGGGTCAAGATTTTGAACCAATAAATAAAATATTTTTAACCTTAAAATTTACTAGTCAATTGCCGTTTCTCAATTTTCCCCTACATATGAATGGCGCTAGTAGTCATTTTACCCTCTTTCTACACTAAAAAACCCTTATTCGGAACTAGTCTATAATGATTTAGGGTCGATGGAGCCTTGGAGCCAAAAAAAGGGAACTTGGAGTCACAGGTGGGGAACTTGGAGCTGTAAGTTGGGAACTTGGAGCTAAAAATAAAAATCGCTAAAACGTGTACCTAAGCCTAAGCGAAGCCTAAATCTAACCCCAAACCAATTTTTTCTTGAAGGCTCTGAGTTCCCATTGCTTGTGGCTCCAAATTCTTAAAAATTTCTTATGTCTCCAAGTTCCCTGCTTGTGGTTCCGAAGACCCTGTACCTATATAACATGTGTATCTGTGTGTGTATAAAATAATTGGTTTTTGTTTTTTTAGGTTTTTATTCAAAAATAATCATAATAGAATGTTGAAAAGATTGCTGTCACACTTACTAATTTATTTTGACATAGTAATTATTGTATTTGAAAATAATAAAATACTCTTCCCCTAAATCTTTAAAAAGGTATGCTTCCAGTTGTATCATGCTGCACAGAGCTCATATTATAATTTTACTATAATATAGTGCAAGATGATACAAACTTCGATACCGTACTATCCAGTATAGTATAATAGTGTAACTGAGCAATATTAATCAATCAAGCTACCTGTTAATATAAGCATCGTAATTCGTTGCGCCTTTTTTAAAATATAACGTTTTCAAGTTTAAGTTTTGTCGCCAGTCTCAATCAATTTTAAACAGAGTTTAGTAATTATGTATTTAATAATTATGTAGAATTATTATTACGTCGTAGAATGGGCAAGCATTGTTGATCTAATTATGAAATTGTTATAATTAACAAAAATAATACAAACTAATACCAAAATTCAAATTTTAAAACTTTTTATGTTAAGAATAAAATTTGTTTACTACGATGTTGTAAGCTCATTTACCATGTTTTAATTTTAACTTTTGTGCGCTTACTGTAACTTTTACTAAATTTTTGAACTGACCAGAATTAATTTTTCACTTTAATTTTGGTCACTTTAAAAAATGATTTGAATTTTAAAAAATCTTTATATAAATAGTTGAAATGTGTGTCTGTCTGTTTGCGTTTCCTAACTCAAAGTCAAAGTCAAAGTTTTACTCCTCACCAACCATAAAATGTTAAGCTAAATTGTAATCAAGAAAATGTGATAAGGTTAATTTAAAAAAAAACAAACATTATTTACCTTTTTATACTGGACAACACATTGTGACCAGAGGGGGACCATATGGATATTGAAAATTGAAAATTTTTATGTCTTTGAATTAAACTAAATCAGTTGTTATTAAAACTTATAGACGGCTAAATATTGTAAGTGCAACAGGGTTTAATTTTTGGAGAAAAATTCAAATGAAATTTTTAAAGAAAACATATGCTCAGTACTGTATTTTCACTAAAAAAAAAAAAAATAGGCAAACTTTTTCTACGCCACTAAACAGATGAGGTTAATTGAGATATCACTGGAAACCTCAGGCTGACACGAGCTTTTTGTACCGTTAAAAACGTGACGAATTTTTACTTTATTTTAACTAGTTATATATATATATATATATATATATATATATATATATATATATATATATATATATATATATATATATATATATATATATATATATATATATATATGTTTTTAAAAAAACACCAAAAGTGACCATAATTAAGTCAGTTGATCATAATTTGAAATATCTTTGATAGTTTTTTTTAAATTGTATTTTTAGGCAATTAAAATGCGCAGGCTCAAGTATATTTCTTAGAAACATATATGGCTCTGGCTACACTTTAACACTTGTAAAAGAAAAAGGTAATAGCTTAAAAAATAGTAGTATTAAGGTTTTTGCTTTTATTATTTATCTCATTTTCAGAATGTTTAAGTAAAAATTTAGTCAAAGGATTGACAAAATGTATCATCTGTATCTATAAGTAAAATACTCCTCATTGACATCTTAGGACAACCGTAGGTTTACTTTCCACCTTTTAAAATTTTGTATAATTGTTGGGTGACGGAAAAAAAGCACCCGTGGCAAAGGCGGAAAAAAAGCACCCGGTGTTAAGGCGGAAAAAAAGCACCCGTGCGCGTGGCGGAAAAAAGCACCCGCCCTTAACCCGGAAAAAAAGCACCCGAAGGGAGCCTATGACAAATATCGTGTAGCGACGTTTATTTATTACGTCATCAGTATTATAAAACTTAACTTAAACATTTCGTAGCGTTTAGCGGTTATTTATATTTAGTCAATGTGAGATTTTTATTTGGTTGATAAACACAAGATTAAATTAACAATTATTTGTTAATAAAATAATTAAAAATAAAAAAAATTAATACATTTCTTGTGGTCAATTGGTTAATTGTTTCTGCTAACAAATTGCAAGCAATTTATGTTAACTACAAATTCACACAAACTTTTAATTTGCGGTTTTTTATCTATTTCTTTGTGAAATCATAACAAATATGCTACAGTAATGTTTTATGTCATAATTTGCCGCAGGACAATAATAAAATGGATAATTACGCGGGTAAAGCGAAAAAGTTCGACGCACGACCACTAAAATCTCGCGCACTATAAACTTACCAGTTAATAAAGTTAGCGTTTACAAATGTATAATGGAAAACAGTAAAACGAAAACAGTGCTAGAAAATATTTGAAACATTTTATACACAATTCCCTTTAATTTCATTTGTACATTTAGCAGCTTTTTTAAGTTTATATTGAGTGGTGCTGGTTTTAACATTTTTTAAAGTAAAGTAGTGGTGTGTTCGCAAAATATATTACGTAATAAATTTGAAATTACGGTCAAGCCGTTCACATTATAATTAGGTCAAATTGTTTATAATAATTAGGCCGTGTTATTAACTATATAAACAAACAACTTTTAATTTCAATTCGTAATGTTTTGTGTTTCTAATTCAATAATTTACCAAATTTGATTATAATCGTTAAAAAATGGCTGATTTCGGTGATGCGGAACCTTTTAAAGTTTTAAGTAAATTGTAATCGACACAACAAAAAACGAACATCGACACCCAAAAAATAACGAAAAATGATTTATAAAAAAATTACTCACTTTATAAAATAGAAAAATTCAAATGGCTCAATTTAGTGCTTAAATCCTTAAGCTTTGAGCCATATTTTCAGAGAAAATAAACCATGTCTTGGTGTCTTACGCGAACGTGATCGGTGCGCAATGTTGAATTATGCTACTACGTGTCTCGTATGTTTTCTAGAATAAAACTGACTTTGACTTAAAAACAAAAATAAAATATTTAATATTTAAAACTTTCGTAAAATTATTTTTTGTTTTTTACGCATGTAAATATATGATTCAATTTGAAAATATTTATTTAAAAATTCTAACATTAAACTACTGAAATAGTTTGCTATCTATAATTAACAACATTGTAAGGTCAAAAATATTAAAAAATTCCCTAAAAAAACAAATGTATATACAATAGTGATAACGTAATAAATAAACGTCGCTGCACAAGATTTGTCATGCGCTCCTTTCGGGTGCTTTTTTTCCGCCTTGCGCTCGGGTGCTTTTTTTCCGCCTTGCGCGCGGGTGCTTTTTTTCCGCCTTAGCTCCGGGTGCTTTTTTTCCGCCTTTGCCACGGGTGCTTTTTTTCGTAAACCTAATTGTTTACGTATATTTGAACGGGAGCATAATTTAACCGTGTAAAACCATTTCAATTTGATCACTCAGTCGTTGGTCCTCATCCTCACTCGTAAAAAAATCATACGTGCGAGTTATACTATTCTAAGTTAGCGTGGCTTTAAATTTGTGTTCCTATTTTATCGCACAAAAAACTTCAATAATAGCAAGCAATTTTATTAACATTAACAACCAATTAACGTATAAAAAATGTTGGTGGACTAATAAAAAGTAAATATAAAAAGTAAAAATTTGCAGTGATGCAGACTTTAACGTCTTAAACGTTTTAACTAATCTTGACGTTTTAAATAATCTTTGTAAAAATTCTTAAAATGTCAGATTTAAACATTTCACTATAAGTAAAATCCTTGTAGCTTGGACTCTCACCTTTTTGTATACTCCCATTATTCCTCAGAATTGTTTTTCGTCTTATAAATTGACTAATCAACGTAATGGTAGCAGAAATCATGTATGGGCGCGCTTCCAACTTTACTTGAGCTTATAAAATCCGAAATAAGTTCGCAATTTTGCAAGTATATGCAATATTACAGTGCGCATGCTCTCTTTTGCGCTTGGTGACCATTGGCCGGAAACAAGTTGAAATGAATCATTTTACACTGTGCCGTTAAAATAAACGGCAGCAAGTATTTCACGGCAATGTTAAATGTGAACTTGTCACTAAATAATCTTAACCAAAATCGATTTTAAACGTATAAAATAACAAAATTTAAACAAAAATACAAGCGTTGATTACAAAATGCATACATATAAAATAGACTTCTGTACACTAAAACCAATTAATATAAAATAATTTTATATTAGCAATGATTTTTTTAAAGTTTTTATTAAAAACAGGTAAAACGGTGGGTTTTTTTATAAAAAAAACGAAAATTAAACCACGCCTTACGTTTTCAGCTACAAGTATTTTATCTATATAAGCTAGAGCATATCGTTCTCAGAAAATTGTATGTAATAATGATTTGTGTTTTTATAGTAAATGAATTTGATGTAGAAAAAGTGGAAAACTTTATTACATCACGTATTCCTGGATCAAAATTGCAAACAAACATTGGCGAAGAAATTGAATTTAAACTTCCTGCGAACAAACCGATTGTGTTTACAAAATTTTTTGAGGACTTAGAAAAAAATTACAAGACACTTAACATAAGCAACTATGGACTTACTGCCACTACCATGGAGCAGGTTTTTTTATATTCCTTATAAAAAAGTTTTATCAAACAAAAAGTATACACATACAGACAGAAAAATAAGCAAAAAAGATACTAAGTTGTAAACGTACTGGGGTTTACAAAACATCACAAAACACTTTACTCACAAACACAACTTGAACAAACTATACAACACAATAGCACAACTCAGCAACAAAAACAACGTACAGGCAAAAACAGGGCAATCACCTTCAACACAAAAACAATTACTAGCCAAAACAGTGTAGCAAAACATTTCCACAAACAATTCACACAATCAACCAGATGCATAATAAACAAGACATACCGCAAAGTTACACGCGCAATCAAACAACTAAAATCCACTCCAATCACACTAACACGACAGCAAACAATCACAGCAATAAAACACAGCAAAACAAGCAATTCAGTTGGGCCTGATTACACAAACATACACCACTTCAAGCATCTTGGCAATAAAGCACTTTAATAACTCATACAACTATACACAAACATCAGAAACACAAACGAAATACCACACAGTTGGAAACTCTATAACTACATTCCAATTCCTAAACCCAACAAAAACATAAACAACAGTCAATCATTCAGGTCCATCTCACTCATATCGGCACTCCCAAAAACTTGCGAAAAAAATCATACTTCTATAGATCACAAGCAACAAACCAAACACAACACATCAACTCGGTTTCACAACACTCTACACACACTGCACTACAAACAAGCATAGCAGCAGGTTTTAACAAACCAAGACTACTACACCGCACAGTCGTTGTAGAGTTGGACATGTCTAAAGCTTTTTCCACGGTCAATCACCACACACTTATACACAAACTCGCACAAACACAGGCACTAACAACAATCACAAAATTCATAAATAATTACATTAAAGGCCGCAAAACATACACCACATTTAACAATCTCAAATCAAAACAAAAACTCATAAAAACAGGAGTCCCACAAGGCTCCTGTCTATCCTG
Organism: Microlaimidae sp. YZB2_3; assembly: GCA_030248175.1. Taxonomy (NCBI): domain Eukaryota; kingdom Metazoa; phylum Nematoda; class Chromadorea; order Desmodorida; family Microlaimidae; species Microlaimidae sp. YZB2_3. Next base: position 12,460 of record JASAMX010001162.1, on the reverse strand, counting down.
CACGCTATTTAATATATACACCACAGACATTTCAGCACAACCACCAAACATACACATCATAACATATGCAGACGACATCACAATATACGCATTACACCCAAACCACCACATTGCACAACAACAAATAAACCATACTTACACGCAATACAAGCATGAACAAACAACAACCAACTCACACTAAATGCAAGCAAAACAAGATCCACACTATTCACACCAGACCCTGCAGAGTACAACACACAATTATCACTACAAATAAACAAAACAACACTCATTACAACCAAAAACCCAAAAATCTTCAGGCTCACGTTCAACTCCAAGCTTACATTCAACACACACATCGCGAATACACACAGCAAAGCACGCAAAACACTCAAAATCATAAACGCACTCACAACAACATCGTGGAGTAAACCAAAACAAACACTAATACAAACATACAAGGCAATCACTCGACCAATAATCGAGTATGCCAACACAGTTTGTGGCCCCACAACATCAAACACACATATCAAAAAACTTCAAACAATACACAACACTGCTCTCAGAGTCGAAACAGGGCACACTACAGACACAAACACAATCATCATACAAACAGAGGCCAAAATCCTCCCACTAGCAACACACATTCAACTCCATGGAAAACAAACAGCAAAATTGGCAGCCATGTACACAAACAATCTACTCAACTACTTAACACAACTACCTGCACCAAGCAAGCTCAAAAAGCAAACAATCTTCCACAACAACAACTACACAGCAAACATTCCAACAGACACATACAACAAAACATACAAAACACTAAAACAACAAATCCACACACAAACACAGTCACAAACCACAATAATAACTCTCCAATAAACCCAATACTTTAAACAAAAACACCGGCAATAAACGACAAGAAAAAATCTTTCTCTTGGAGTCAGGAGAATCCTCGCCGAACTCAGAGTGAGGAAATCTGTTTTTATCTACTCTTACTCACACAAAATCAATCCCATGCAATACACATCACCAAACTACCCGCTATGCAAAACACAAACACAACATCTTTTCAGATACACGCATATTAACACAACTTTGGAACCAAAGGACATCTTGGCGAACCCCACTGCAATGGCTGATCTCTTCCAAAAGTGGGAAGAGGGAGTAAGCAAGAGAGGAGCGTGCCTGTGTTGCATGATATTTTCGCCCACCTATTTATCGCTGGCCGGCGATTTCCTCATAGCGCAATGCCATGACATTTTTGTCCCCCGGAGATTCTATCATAGATTTGAGCCATTATATTTTCGCTCCCCAGCGATTTCCTCATAGTGTGAGCCATGATATTTTCGCCCTCCTCATTATATTTTAATTATGAGCGTTTCTTAGTTTTATGGTGTTTTTTTTTGTAACAAAGTTCTTCTTTGTATTTAAATGTATTTTTTATATATTTTTTGCTAAATAATTTACTTTTTGTGAGTAAACCAATATTCAATGCAAAAATTTCTAACCATTATTTTATGTTTTTTTTTCCAAACAATTTTAGAATCCTTTAAAATGAAAATTATTAAAGGATTATAGTTTTATTATAAAGCGTAAAAATATTTTAGAATGAATAAGGCTATTACTTTATTTTTGAAAACATTACATTTTATTCAGTATTTTTTTAAATAAATTTTGTTGGGCAACTCAGTCACGTGCGTTGAATCGTTAATCAGATTTAATTTAGCTTTACTTTGGTTTTAACAAAAATTTATAACATAAAAATAAAAGAAAAATATGTGACTTAATATAGTAATGTTTTTTTCAATCTCTGAGCTCCCTAGAAGAGCTGCGTTTTGGAACTCCAGATCTTTTGAAACGATAAAAAATAGTCTTAAAATTCGAATAGAATTACTGAAAAGACATTTCAAGCTTGAATAAGCCGAAGCGAAACTCCCGTTTTTGAGGCTTCGGATCATCCTCAATATTTCCTTGGAGCTTCTAAATTGTTGCTTGAAGGTCCGGTTTTAGAAGCTCCGGAGCAGCCTTGGATTCCGGACCTCCATTTTTTATTAATTTCATTTTTAATTAATTAAAGAAGAGTGATGCCATGGATTATTGTGAAATTTTTTTTTAAACTAAATTGTTTTTCAAAACTTATTTAAAACAATAAAAATAGTGTAAATATTGCATATAATATTATTTAAAATAGATTTCAAGCTTCAATAAGCCTAAAACCGCTCACTTAAGGGACTGACCTCCGGAGCTCCCTCCCCTTTTAATGACCGAATCCCCAAACATGATACTGGAGGGTTACAAAATCACAAATTCCCAGGAACCTTAAACCTATTGTTTATTTGTGTTTCCTTTAAAGATAAAACTATAGTGTTTATTTGTGTTTTTGTGTTTTGTGAAGCTATTGTGTTTATTTGTGTTTTTTTTTGAAAAAGTTTTATTTTTTGGTAAACTTTTTTTTGAAAAAAAATTATAAAACCATTCAATTAGTCACAAAAATTACTAAAACATATAGTTCAAGGTTAAATAAATTTTAAAATACTTATTTAAAAGGCGGAAGAAACTTTACTTTTTTAATAGCTGAAGTTGCGGAGCATGATTTAAGAGAATAATATAAAACAAATGAATATATTTAAAAAGTTCAAATTACACATATGTATGTCTTGTTGTTTTTGGTTTTTTAAGGCTTTGGTTTTAGAGCAACTTAAACTTTTGTAAGATTTGTATTTTGTAAGATTTTGCAATGCACTTGTAAAACTTTAAAAATTGGATAAAAACTTGTTACACTTGTTCGTCACGTAACTTGTTACTTTTTTTCGTCACATTAATTACGTAAAACATAATGGAAAGAATTAGGGATAATTCGCTCCCTACAATTTGATCCCGGGACAATTCGCTCCCTGGACAGTTCGCTCCCTGCCCAATTCGCTTCCGGGATTCTTTATAAACGCAATTTTTTACAAAACAGTTCATTGTGGACAATTCGCTACCTGCACAACTCATTTTCTTTGTATTTCTTTGCTTTTCGTTCCTAATTCGCAAGGTTTTTTATAAGCGTAATTTCTAAAGCTTACTTTTCTTGGGGAATTTTCTTTTTTGCAATGAATTTCTGATTTAAAATTGAATCGGGGACACTTCGCTCCCGCCACTTCGCTCCCGGCCCACTTTGCTTCAGCACAAATTTTGTGAACGCATTTTTGCGACGCTCTTTAAGATGGAAACAATATATTTTCCTAAGCCTAAACGAAACCTAAAAGTCAAATCTGTTTTGTGATAAATTTATAAAATTGGCAGAAATAAGCCAAAACAAGGTTGGTCCCAGCAAAAATAATAAATTTGCAAAAATTTCCTTTGAGCGAAATGGGTCAGGAGCGAAGTGGCGGGAGCAAAAAGGGCCGTCCCCTTTAAAATTTGGTTTAAATTCTAAATTTGAGTTTAATTTTTCATTTTCAATTCCGAAAAACATTAAATGAATGCTGCCATTTTAAAAAAATATTGTTTACTAGAATTTTTAAATTTTGTTGTGTTTTGTTCGCTGTAATTCTGGTATTATTATTTAGAAACCATAATTTTCCTTTAAAAAAAAGCGAAATATGAATAAACGTATAAAAAACTTTTCGTTTTTTATATATAACCTTTGTATAACTTTTAAATTTTCTGTTGTTAGGATATTTGTAAAAAACACCATACATCAAATCAGTATATACCAAAATTAATGTTTACCAAACTATATTTAGATGCTTTGCGATTTGTTTTTATTTGATAACTATATTATGTTCTCCTTTCCGTCACGCTTAAAATTTAAAATTAAATTAAATTAAAATTAGGGTTAAAATAATTTACTAGCCTTGAAAAATGCTCTAAGAATAGAGCAGGAAAAAGGGGCGATTTTTCCCCGGGTGTATGTTTAGACAGAAAAGATGTGGACTAGTCTGAGATGGACATTATGTGGATTATAGAAAATTTGCATTTGGTTTGGGCAGCTGCTCACTAAATAAAAATTTCTACCATATGATAATGATTTGTTTATACATTGATCTAATCACACAGCACTGTTGCATTTTTTTTAGTTTGAGGAAATGTCAATTGAAAAAATTATACTCACAGCAATCTTTGACAAAAGTTATATTTGTATGTGAAAGAAACAACTATAAATTCAAAAAAGTGGCAATTTCGCGCTTGTCAAAGATTGCTGTGAGTATAATTTTTTCAATTGACATTTCCTCAAACTAAAAAAAATGCAACAGTGCTGTGTAATTAGATCAATGTATAAACAAATCATTATCATATGGTAGAAATTTTTATTTAGTGAGCAGCTGCCCAAACCAAATGCAAATTTTCTATAGTCCACATAATGTCCATCTCAGACTAGTCTACATCTTTTCTGTCTAAACATACGCCCGGGGAAAAATCGCCCATTTTTTTGCTCTATTCTTAGAGCATTTTTCAAGGCTAGTCTACCACTTTTTTCGAATTAAATTAAAAAATAGCCTAATAAACTATAGTTTTAGCTAAGCAATGACATATGTTTATAATCTTTCCATTGCCGAGATATATTTTTTTAAATAAAAAATAATAATAAGAAAATGATGAATTTAAATTACAAATTTTACCCACGTTGTTTAATTATAGTTAGTGCGATGCAGTGGCGCTCCAGACAAAGTTTACCTACGTTCTCTAAATATAGTTGGCGCGATGCCGTGCGCCAATGATTGCAATTATAATTCTAAAGTAAAAATAATAATAATAATAAGATGATGAACATGAATTACAAAATTTACTCACGTTCTCTAAGTATAGTTGGCGCGGTGCGGTGGGTTAAATTGCAGTGTGGCACCCCCGCACTACCGATGATTACCTACCGGTGCGTGGCGCGCCACCAACGCTTATTATTATTTTTTAATAAATAAAATTTTGAATTAATTTTGTCATCAGTAATGTAAGAATAAAAAAGTACTGTGTTGTTTTCGCCGATTTCCGCGCGGTTGAAGCAGATGGCGCTGGGAACTGGTTCCGTTTCTGCCTCCAATTAAAACCGGGCTGCTATTTTTGTGCGATTTTTATGAAGAGATGTTGGTTGTCTGCTCTGTACAATCCTTATTGTTGCCAAAAGGCTGTTATTGTGCGGTTGGGAGTTTTTATTTGTCTATTTTTCAAATTTTTTATTTTGATGAATAAATCGATAATAAGGACCTAAATCAAAAAAGTGCTTCCTAAGAAAGTTGCGTAATTCCTTCTTCTTATGAGCCCATGTTTATTTTTGATCAATCAGTAATGAATGAGGAATATCGCTTTTAAGGATGGAGCGTTGGAATAATAATAATAATAATAAGAAGAAGAAGAAGAAGGTTCTGAATTTCAAAATTTACCCACATTTCTAATAATGGTTGGCGCGGCGCCACAGGGCTAAATCTCCCCGTGGCGCTCCCGCGCCACCCATGAAAACAAAAAAAACGTTTGTTTTCTCAAAGTTTATAATAATGGCGCTTGGAAGAAACACATTTTGCATAATATCTTCAGAAAAAATAACTTCAGAAACACTAATTCATAACAAAAGAAAACTTCGTTTTCCTTAAGCCTAAACGAAACCTTAAAATCAAACTAAAAAACATAAAAAACATTAAAAAAGCCTAATTTTTTTTTGAAAATGACAAATAGTTTTAAAAAAACTTTTTTTCCAAAGATTTTTCGCAGAAGGTATTTCTTCCGGATACCATAATAATATTCTTTCATAAGAACTCTTTATTATATTGGAAACCGTTTTTATAAAAAACCAAGCTTATTTTAACCAAATTGTTAATGTAAAATTTCAAAAAAATACCACCTTTTTATAAAAAATCGTCATTGAATTGTATCCAACGAAAAAATTTTGATAAAAACCGATTAAAAATATTGTACCAAACAAAATATGCTTTTTGAAAATTACGGTTATAAGAAATAACGAGAGTAAATCGGGACACCTACGATTTTTTTCAATTTGTCTTCCCAAGGAACGATTGAATTGTAAAGAAAGTGATAGGTCTAGCGAGCGAATTGTCCTGGGAGCGAATTTTCCAAGAAACGAATTCTCCCTACTAAAGATGTTGTAATAAAATTTGCGTTTGTAAAAATGTCGGGAGCGAATTGGGCAGAGAGCGAATTGTCCTGGGAGCGAATTTTCCAGGGAGCGAATTGTCATGGGAGCAAATTGTAGGGAGCGAATTGTCCTGGGAGCGAATTGTAGTGAGCGAATTGTCCAGGTCCATAACAGATTATAAGTTTAGCGAGCGCACAAGGGTCAAGCCGGTAATTGAGGGTCTTGCGGCCCGGTACACACGATTTACTTATTGTACTTATTATAAAAACCTAAACCGCACTTTCTTTAATTTAGCTGTCGTATTTTACTCTATAAAGAAGTTTGCACGTTTGACCTTTAGTGTTTAACCTTGTGAGGTGGGGGACACACGACACACCCTCTTGACCGGGAGGTCAAGTTGGTTCACAAAAAGGGGTTACAGTAAGGGAGGATCGGAAAAGGGAGGAATTCTTTGTGAATTCCTTTTCAAATATTCCACAAACGTGACGATATATCCGATATGCTGCAATGTAGCTAAGCGAGGACCATATCCACTATAGGGAATAATGTTCTACATTAATTTTTACAGTAAAACATTACCGTGTTGGGGCAGAAAAATAAGAGCGATATGGGCCTTGCTCTCTTCAAAAAGTTAGGGCTAAAATTTTGAAGGAATCTTCCGAAAATTGGAAGAGAAGTAAAGGTTAGCGACAGCTTAGTTAGCAGTGGGTAAGGGACTGGTATGAAACATTAAAAATACCAGTACGATTTTGAAAGCTTATTTGTGAAGTCTGAGGGTGTCAGACTTCTACAAAAAGTTATGCAGCAAAAAGCTGTAAGCTCGATTGGTTCGTTGGTTCTAGTAGCCTCACCGACGAGGTAATTTATAGGTTGAAACCTTGAAATAACGGGGTTGAAAATTAACAGCGATAGCTGACTTGAGCTTTGCTCAAGTCCTTCAAAAAAAAGTTACTTCAAGACCTCAACCACGGTGTGCTTGAAAAATATGAAGCTACAGAACTGGGAAAGAACAGCATAAGTTGCTGGGTGGATTTCTTACGCGGGGTTTAGTTTTTAATGAAACATTAAAAATACTAGCGTGCTTTCAACGTTTTGTTTAGGGAAGAAAAGAGGAATTGGCTCAAGGTTTGAATTTCGTGGTTTTCAATGTGTCGTGTGGGATTTTTGTATTGTGTGGTTTGATTGCGATTTGTAGCTTATTTTACTTAAAAATGATAATTACTTAGTTTACGTAGTTTGTGAATGGATGCTGCGTTGGCAAACATATTATTTACAGCGATAAGAGGTTATGCAAAGGTTTACACAAAGTATTTATTTTGAGCGCAATTACATAGACGTAACAGACCGCGTTGCGGCAAGCAAAAGAGCAGTAATTTTATTATAGCGCATTTGAGCAATTTTGAGTTAACTGAGTTTGACAAAAAGGCTTTGTTTTAGAAGCGTTTTAGGAGACGCTAGGCTAGTGTTTTTAGCCGTTTACAGAAACACAATTTAGGGTTAGAAAACAGATAAATGAATTACTAATTTTTTAATTTAGTTAGAGGCTATTTTTGAATTATATTTTATTGTTTGATTTTTAAGAAATTTACCTAATTTTTGACAAAAAGATATTTTTACGAAGCGGCGGTTGTCTTTGACGACAGCCCACTGAGGGTTTATGTCACCTGCTACCTGATTTAAAAACAAACTACCAATTAAGTTGGTAGGCTACCTGCAAAGTTCTTTATTAAATACCTGTACCAATTTCTGGCCACTCCACCAATTTACTTCGAATATGCCGCCCTAATCTCAAGGAGAATCCACAGACAGCCACTGTGAATTCCCCGCTTAACACACACTTCCCTACCTAAGTTGGTCACGACCAACTACAGCTGTTGGCATCTCAAAAAGGGTATTGTTCTTATATAATAAAGGCAATAAATATAAATACCTATGCCGGGACTGCCAACAAGGGTTCCAAATCAAACGGTAGTCGACAGGTCACGAAGTTAAAAGCGCAAACAATAATTACGGAACCCACTGGGCCCACGCACCGCGTGGAGCGTACATGCTGCTATAAGCGATTGTTTTGACACGCGCGGCAACAGGCGCGGGCTACTGTAATTTGATTACAGCGCGTACATTAATATATTTTAAAAATGTTTAAATTGAAATGAAAACGTGGTTGAACGCGAGTGTAATGACCACTTAAGAAATGAATTGATATTGTTAATTTAATTAACCTAAACTGCTCAACGCTATCCGCCACATAAGCAAGAATTAACGGATGTGGTCAAACTAAATTGTTTTATAAGTATAATATGTAAATTTTTATGTTTTTCAATGCATTTGATAGGAAATGGGGAGCGAAATCTTCATTGACGATCAGCCATGAAGGATTCGCCCCCTATGAATATTAGAGGGGGGTGAAAATATAATAATGGGGGCGAAAATATCATGGCAAGTATTTATCAGGAATTCACCGTAGGGCGAAAATATAATGGCCCTCATCCATAGGTGGGCAGCCTCTTGGATTTTGGGGGGGGGGGATAGGGGGGGGGGTCAAATTTTAGGGGGGGGGGGGGGGTGTCTGGCAAGACCCAAATTTTGAGGGGGGGTGTACCCAATATTTCCGCGCTGCCTTAAAATGGGCTTAAAACGCGTGAAAAAACGTAAAACAAGCTTATAAATGCTTTAAAACTGTGTAAAATTAAAATTAAATTAAAATTAAATTAAAAAGACCTTATTGCAACTTATAAATTTTATTTTTTAATTCTTTTATTAATAATGTGTTTATATATTCTTAGAATTAGATTAGAAATCATAGTTTTTTTAATAATTACATAATAATAGAATAGTAATTATATTGTCTTGATTATAAAGTCAAGTACCGGGATCACAAACTTTTTAATCCATAATCTTATATTTAATTAAAGATTATATATATACATGGGCGTAGCCAGGGGGGTCTAGACCCCCCTTTTGTGTCGGCAAAGGGAAAAATTTGGAGTTCAACCCCCCTTTTCGGTTGCCAAGGATAAAAATTTGGGGGGTCTAGAACAGTGGTGTGCTCAGAATTTTATTTGGGGGGAGCAGTCTGGGGAGGTAAATACTAACCGTGAAGGGGGGTCTGGGGGGCAGCAGCCCCCCAATAATGGGGGATTCGCGGCGAGAGCCCCCCAACGGGGTCAAGAGGCAGAGCCCTTTGTCAGGGGGGTCCGGGGGGCAGAATGCCCCCGGGGGGGGAAGTTTTAATTTAAGGCGCTAAAATACACTAGAAATTTTAATTCCAGATGATGTTTATTACAAAATTTAAGGTTTTTTTATCCTTTTACATTTAAAACAGGTGTTTAAAACGTTAATAAAAGGTTAATAATGTTTAATTAATGTTTGTTGAATAATAGGAGAAAAAATGATGAAGTATATGACATAAACAAGGTAATAAACACTCCGCGCGAAGCGCGGAAAATTTTTTTAGTCCTTTTATAACGCTTAAAAATTTTTCTCTGGGAGGCGAATTTGGGGGGGGGTGTCCCCGGGTACCCAAAATTTAAGGGGGGGATGTCAGCAAAATCCTAAATTTTGGGAGGGGGGGGGGGTATAACCCCCCAACCCCCCCCTCCCCCCTGCCCACCTATGCCTCTCATCTATGAAGAATTACGGCCAGCGATTTTATCATGGGGGGCGAAAATATTAACGGAAGACACCGGAACGGTGAAGACCAATTCTGAACGAACCATTGGTTGTTGGCAAACCACAAATTAAAATATTGAATCTAATATTTAAGTACAAAAAATTTAAAAACTTTAAACAAAAAACTTTATTGACAAAATTAAAATTTAAATATTATTTCACATGTTTTCTAAATTTATCATTTTGGAACAGAAATGTCAGTTTTTTAACGACTTAACTTTATTTTTGTCCACTGCTCAGAAAATACTACTGCAATACCTGCCTGTCTTTTAGTGAGTCTAGAAATAAAAATGAAAAAAAAGAAAAGCGCCATAGTGTTTCTCTAACCAGGACTAACATCGATTATCGTTAAGACTTTTTTTTATTTAAAAGTGTCTGTCTGTTCATATTCCCAGGATTAAGAAGGGTACATCACACGACGGCCCTGAAAGATAAAGCGTTTGCACTGGTGCTGGGGCAACAAAAATGACTTCTGTAGCATTTAAAACGTGTTCAGCTCAGCATACAACCGGAGGTCAAAACTTATCTTTTCAACACAGTTTGGGCAAAACCAAAAGATAAGCTTTTATACGTTAAGGCGCACTTCTGCTAAGCGCAGATTTGGGGAACTAGTGTGAGGTAGGCTGGGCTCCACCAAGGGGAAATTAATCCAAAAGGAAAGAAAGGAATGATAGAAAACACTTATGCAAACTAGGAGTAAAAAAGAAGTGCTCAGTAAGTAAGTTAAAAAAATGACATTTCTGTTCCAAAATGATAAATTTAGAAAACATGTGAAATAATATTTAAATTTTAATTTTGTCAATAAAGTTTTTTGTTTAAAGTTTTTAAATTTTTTGTACTTAAATATTAGATTCAATATTTTAATTTGTGGTTTGCCAACAACCAATGGTTCGTTCAGAATTGGTCTTCACCGTTCCGGTGTCTTCCGTTAATATTTTCGCCCCCCATGATAAAATCGCTGGCCGGCAAATTCTTCATAGATGAGGGCATAGGTGGGCGGAGGGGGGGGGGGGTTGGGGGGGTTATACCCCCTCCCCAAAATTTCGGATTTTTCTGACACCCCCCCCCCAAATTCGCCTCCCAGCGAAAAATTTTTAAGCGTTATAAAAGGACTAAAAAGCGCTTCGCGCGGAGTGTTTCTTACCTTGTTTATGTCATATACTTCATCATTTCTTCTCCTATTATTCAACAAACATTAATTAAACATTATTAACCTTTTATTAACGTTTTAAACACCAGTTTTAAATGTAAAAGAATAAAAAAACCTTAAATTTTGTAATAAACATCATCTGGAATTAAAATTTCTAGTGTATTTTAGCGGTTTAAATTAAAAATTTTCTCCCCCCCCCCCCGGGGGCAGACCGGACCCCCCTGACAAGGGGCTCTGCCGCTTGACCCCGTTGGGGGCTCTTGCCGCGGACCCCCCATTACTGGGGGGCTGCTGCCCCCCAGACCCCCCTTCACGGTTAGTATTTACCTCCCCAGACTGCTCCCCCCCAAATAAAATTCTAAGCACGCCACTGTTCTAGACCCTCCAAATTTTTATCCTTGGCAACCGAAAAGGGAGGTCGAACTTCAAATTTTTCCCTTTGCCAACCCAAAAGGGGGGGGTCTAGACCATACATGGGCAAGTTGGCCCGGAGTGGGGGGTGTTTAAACCCCAAATTAGGGGGGGGGGGTTAAAATCCGAGAAACGCAAAATACCCATATCGTTTTTTTTCTGGAGTGCATTTTACCCATATCGTTTTTCGATTTTGAAGGAAAAATAGGTCAAAAACGCTAATTTAAGGTCAAAAAGCCCTTTTTATTGCATTTTTGAGCTTTTTATTGCTTAAAACATTCATTTGGACCTCAAAACTTAAGTTTGGAGGCAGTTAGAAGTCATTTTAAAGACATTTTTTTTCTTCATTTTTCCAAAATTGGGGGGGGGGGTTACTTTGTATCCCCCCCCCCATCGTAGTGGGGGGGGGGGGTTAAACCCCACTTCTCAGCATTTGGGGGGGCCCCCCCCCCCCGGCCCCCCCCCCCCCCTGCCCATGTATGGTCTAGGCCCCCCTGGCTACGCCCATGTATGTATATAATCTTTAATTAAATATAAGATTATGGATTAAAAAGTTTGTGATACCGGTACTTGACTTTATCATCAAGACAATATAATTACTATTCTATTATTATGTAATTATTAAAAAAATATGATTTCTAATCAATTTTAAAGAATATATAAACCCATTATTAATAAAAGAATTAAAAATTAAAATTTATAAGTTGCAATAAGGTCTTTTTAATTTAATTTTAATTTTACACAGTTTTAAAGCATTTATAAACTTGTTTTACGTTTTTTTACGCGTTTTAAGCCCATTTTAAGGCAGCGCGGAAACATTGGGTACACCCCCCCTCAAAATTTGGGTCTTGCCAGCCACCCCCCACCTCAAATTTGACCCCCCCCTATACCCCCCAAAATCCGAGAGGCTGCCCACCTATGGATGAGGGCCATTATATTTTCGCCCTACGGTGAATTCCTGATAAATACTTGCCATGATATTTTCGCCCCCATTACTATATTTTCACCCCCCTCGAATATTCACAGGGGGGCGAATCCTTCATGGCTGATCGTCTATGAAGAATTCTAACCCCATTTCCTATCAAATGCATTTAAAAACATTAAAATTAAGATAATATACTTATAAAACAATTTAGTTTCACCACATCCGTTAATTATTGCTTATGTGGCGGATAGCG